>MINK01190379.1:4538-23340 GCA_001735545.1 Phormia regina | reverse complement strand
TTGTTCCACTTTTGAAGTTGTGAAAATGTTCTCTTTTTGAAGAACTTCAACGTTTTTGGCTGGGTTGGTATTGAAATTGGTTGTGATACCACTAGTTCCAAGAATGTTATAAAAGAATCTGAAGTGGTTCTGATAACACCGGTTTTAGAATTGATGATTTTAGAATATGTGCTAAACTATTTCCTGGGACTATAACAAATTAAATTAAAATTTTACATAGCACAACCAAATATTAGAAAAATTAAATTTTTTTAAATGCAATAATTGATATAATTAATAAAATAATTGTAATAGTTTTTAGCTTTGAAAAATCGATTACTAGGTATATCAAGGAGAGAAATAGAAATATAATTTTTTCCAAATAGATATGACAGTAATATGAAAAAAGGGAGGAGGCGAACAACTTTGTAAAATTTATTTTCGGAATTTTACAATAAAACAAAAATTCCAAGCCACAAAAAATCGCCTAAACGAAAAAAATCGACTTGAAGCAAGTATTCGAAACAACAAAGAAAATAAAACCTTAAAAAATGCCAAAACAAAAAAATAAATTCATCAAAAAATCGCGAAAAGAAAAAAAACGCTAAAATAAATATACAATCTTTTTAACAAAATATGTTAAAAAGAAAAATCGACTTGAACCAAGTATTCGAAACAACAAAGAAAATAAAATCTTAAAAAATGCCAAAACAAAAAAATAAATTCATCAAAAAATCGCGGAAAGAAAAAAAAAACGCTAAAATAAATATACAATCGCCTAAACGAAAAAAATTGCCGAGACAAACAAAAAATAATAATAACAAAATACGTAAAAAGAAAAAACAATTTGAAGCAAGAATTCGAAACAACAAAGAAAGTAAAATCTTAAAAAACTTTAAAACAAAAAAATTAATTCATCAAAAAATCGCGGAAAAATTAAGCTAAAATAAATATATAAAACAATAAACGGAAAGAATTACTAAACGAATAATCGTTAAAATAAAAAAATAGCTAAACGCTAAAAATCATCATAATAAAAAAAATATATATTTAAAAAACGCCAAAAAATTACAATAACGAGAAAGTCTTATAAAATTAAAATATATCGTACAAAAAAGCAAAAAAAAGGTAGAATAAGAAAAATTCTTTTAAAAAACGCTGAAAGACAAAATCTACTGAAACTCTAAAATAAAATATAATATACGAATAATATATTACCAAAAAATTGTAGATAATGAAAAAAATCGTCTAAAGTAATCACGTTGAAATAAATATATAAACGAAAAAAAAAAACGTCAAACAAAAAATGCCAATAGACAAATCCACTAAAAACATAAAATTGTCAAAATTATAGAAACTTTAAAGAATTTCGAAAACGAAAAAATAGTAAATAGTAAAACGTCACAGAAAAATGAAAAAAAATGCAAAATGAAAAATTTCCAGAACGAAAAAATCGTTAAAATCAAAAAAAAAAAATCACCAAAATGGAAAAAAGGAAATACTAAAAAAAACATGAAAAAATTGCAAAAAAGGGAAGATAATTATTGCAGTTAAACGGAGTATTTTTTATTGTAAAAAAAATGTAAGTTCGTAAAAATATTTTAAAAAATGTGGCAAAATAATTTATTTATTTTAGAGATTACAATTGGTTCACTATATATTTAAGCGTTTGTACTAATTGGATTATTTGTAAAATATTGTTTTAAAATCATTTGTTTCCTTTATAACTGAAAAAATCGCACAAACAACAAAAAAACGCTAAATGGAAAAAGCCAAAGGAATCTTAGCAAAATGGTAAAAATGAAAGAAAGAAAAAGAAAATGAAAGAAGAATAGCTAACATAAAAAATAACTAAACAGAAAAAATTTCCAAAACGAAAATATACGACAAAAAAAAATCAATTAAAGGAAGAAATTGCCAAAAAAAGTTCTAAAACAAGAAAAAAGATAAAATTAAAAATATAAATAGCCAAATCAAAAATTATAAAAACGTAAAAATAATAAATAATTAAAAACCAACATAATAAATAAAAAATCCACAAAGAAAAAATAACAAAAATCGCCAAAATGAAAAAAAAAACAACAATAATGAAAAATTAGTAAAATAAATAAAAAAATGCCAAAATGAAAAACAAAAACTTAACATTTTCTTTAAAAATATATGCAAATCTCTATTATTTATATCGTTTATAATGTTATATATTTTATTTCAAAATATTTATATCTTTTCAAACTTGATACCAAAACCTAATTTGATAACATCTAACTAACAACAAAATTTAAAATTTAGCTCAGCTCTAGAAAACATAAATTTAAACTTCTTTTTTATTTTGAAAATTAAATTTGTTGATAATATTCATTTAACTTTTTTTTATAAACAAAAAAAAACAAATAAATTTTAATATTCGTATTACAAAAACATGAAATAAAAAAATAAAAAAACATGTTTTGAATTGTCTAAAATTACATTAAAATTCTCTTTATATTTTGTTGTTAAATCTATTATTTTTATAACAAACATGTAAATTGATTGTGTAAAATTCAATACAAGTAGGAAAAGAAATGTATACAAATTGAAACATTATTTTAAACAAAAACAACAAGAAAATACAAAAAAAACTATTAAAACCAAACCTAAACCACAAAAGTGCATTAAACTCATTTCACCTTTTTTTTTTCTTTCTTCTCTCACTCTCTAATAAAAAAAGAAGAAAAAAACAACAAAAAATAAAGAAACAAACTCTATATGAAACAAACAAATCAATAAAGAAATAATGTACCTTTATTTACAACAACAACAACATTAATATGTAAGTGTAAGTTACAGTGTGTGTGCAAATATTTTTAAGGTCTCAAAAACTAAGAGGAAAAGGGATTTTTAAGGGCCTTTTAAAAAGAAAAGGGACATTAGAGTTAAATTTTTACCATTAAAAGTAAAAATAAAAAAAAATATCTTAAAAGGCTAGAATCTATAAAACGAAAATGAAATGGGTTTCAAAAAGGACTATTTCTAAAGGACTATTAAGTATTAATAATTTAGTACTAAATTTTTAAAAAGTACTGGTACTAAATTCTATATTCAAAATCAAAGTAGCCCAGTCAAATTAGCAAGATGTGCATTAAATTTCTTAAGGAACAAATTTAATAAAATGTAGGCCCCTTTTTTACTAGCAATTCCTATTTAGCTCCTTCCCCTTTTTTAGTATTTTTTATATTTAGGGCCTGGCTTGACTAAACATGTCTTGCATATAAATTGTAATTTTTTTTATTTCATTTTTTTGTTGAACTCTACTCATTCATGCACACACATTACCATGGTCTCTAAGATTATGGCTATTAAAATCTATAATAACGTTTTTTGTACTTTTTTTTACAAATATACAACTTAAAAGAAAAAAAAAACACAATTTTTAAAGAAAAATAGTAGTAGTAGAAAAAAATTAAAACCGACCATATTTGAAGACCTTGTACGTGAGCTGCCTACACATATGGTAATATTTTTAGGTTTTGTATCGAGTTTTTTTTTTTTTAAACTTGATTTGAATTTTAAATAATTAATATTAAAAACAATATATATACATAACGTATTAAAATAATTATACAATAAAAACAAATTGATATGAAAATAAAATCAAATTGTATATTAGGCGAAGAAAGAACCATATTTTAAGTCATAAAAATTGAAAAAGAAAAAAAAATACAAAATAAGACAATAACAATTAATAAACGGAAGTTAAGGGGAAAAGAACACGAAATAATTAGAGCAAAACAAAGGTATTTATTGAATAAAAAAATTTAAATACCAATAGTGGTGTGAATTTATTAAATATTTCTTTGAATTTAACAGGAAATATTATCAAGCAAAAAGTCTTAGTTATTGTTATGAGTTGTAGTTGGGGACAATTATGTTAAAGAGCTGTTAGTAATAGAAATATTTAAAATAGTGCTGTTAGAACATTATTAGATAGCTTATAAAAATTTGATAAGCATTAAAGATGTAAAAGCTATAATAGAAGCAACTTTGCAATTTGCGGCTTTTAAGAGTTTAATTTTTGTAAAAAAGAATTTAAACGTCCAAAGTTTCATTTGGTATTCGACATTATAGTACGAAAACAAAACTGAATAAAAGTCACTGATATAATATTATCACAGCTACTGTTGGAGATATAGCTACAAAATTTTACTTGAAGGGAATGAGGTGTTGCAGATTTGATGCATAAAATCGCCAAGAACATATATCTCGAAAAATAAATTTTTCCCATATTTTTTAAACTCGCACAGTGTTTTCAAGGCACTTTTTCTTAAATAATTCGGTGATTAGTGAACCGTAGCAGAGGAGTATAAATTCCTAGCGGGTTCTTTTTATTTGCCAAAACTTCATTTATAATATGATAAAAAAAATATATTTTATATATACTTTTATTAAAAATTCCCTTAACATATAGATTATCTCCATAGATTATTCATATAGATATGAAGCTTTAAAAAAACCTAGATTTGATTTATAGTAATATGTCGCCAAGTTAAAGTATAAAAAAATTTTCTTTGAGGATTTCTTTATGAAATCTAATAAATACTAATAATCTTGGCAAACATAAGATATTCCTGACAAACATATTATGTTTATGGTCCTTTGAAACTTAAACCATAGATTATAGACATAGATATGAAGCTTGGAAAAAAACTCAATTGAAAAAACAAAAAAAATACTCAATTTTACTTATTTATTTATTTATTTATTTATTTATTTATTTCATTATATCTATTTAAGAAAAATCAGTAATAATAATTTTAATTATTTTAGTTCTAACAAAATCATTAGAACAATCAGAACACGTTCTTAAATCAATAGTTCCAGAACTGGTGTAATCGGAACCACTTCAAATTCTTTAATAACATACTCAGAACTAGTGGTATCACAACCAATTCTGACACCAATGGTCTAGAATCTATTTGTGGTTCTAAATAGCCGCTTTGTACATTATTATTATATTAATACCCAGCAAAAAACGTTGAAGTTCTTCAAAAAGAGAACATTTTCACAACTTCAAAAGTGGAACAAAGTGCATATTTTAAACGTTTTTGGAAGTTCTTAATAATTACTTCCAAAAAAGTGAAAAATAAATGAATTTTTAGCGGAAAAAATTGTAATAATTTCTAACAAATTCTAACAAATTATAAATTTTAAAGCATTTTTATTAATAGTAGAGTTTTTATTAAAAAATTGTATAAACATTGTTTTAAGGGAAGTACTTCAAAATGAATGAAAAAGAAGTAATAAAGAATAACATCTTACCAATGACAAACATGGGTTAAAAAAAGAACTTCTGCAGCTCTTTTTCACCACTAAGTACTTCCTTCCAATGACAACACAATGTTAAAATCATAGCTTTTTCAGTTCTTTTTTTGCTGGGTTGTTTTAAGTAATGTTTTAGAGAACTAGTTCTTTAAGAACTAATTCTGTATGACTTCTATATCACTTCTGAGAATAAATTAATGGTTCTCGAATGACTTCCTAGAACTGTTTAAAAAGAACTTGTATACAAAATTTCATAAAAATTTCATTAGAATAAACAATTAAAAAACTTGTTCTGAACTAGTTCTAGAATCGTTCCATAGAATGAGTGTTGGCTAGCTAACACTTCCTCAGAACTAGTTCTGGAGGTGACAATTTAAAACAAAAATCATTAGTCGTAACGCCAAAGTAGAACAANTNCAGGCNATTTTCATAGGTTCTGGAACTAGTTNTAGAACTAATACAATTTTNCCTGGGAATTATATTTTTAAATTTTATAAAAGTAATTTTTTATGGAATTTTTTTCTTTAATTTAACTTTTTATTTATTTTTTTATTTATTTATTTATTTATTTATTTATTTATTTATTTATTTATTTTAATTTTATTAAAGTAATTTTTATGGAATTTTTTCTTTAGTTTAATTTTTTGTTAAAAATATAATTTTTGATTTTTATAAAAGTAATTTCTTATAAAATTTTTTCTTTAATTTAATTTCTTATTAAAAAATTTTATATTTTTTTAATTAAAGTAAAAAAAGTAAAAAAAAATATTTTTTTAAAAAATTTTATATAAATAATTTTTTATGGAATTTTTTCTTTAGTTTAATTTTTGTACTTTTTTTTTATAAAATNTTTTNTAAATTTTTATAAAATNTTTTATAAAAGTAATTTTTAAAAAANTGTTTGTTTTTCTTAAAAATATTGTAAAAATTTTTNAAAAATTTTCTTTTATAAAAAAATATCTATCGTGAATTCCACGAGAGATTTATAAAAGAAAAAAAAAAAATAAATTTTTTTTAAATGATGCCTTTTTGCTCATATTTGCCATACACGTACCCTATAGAGTTTTTTTTCCAAAAGAGGCCATATTCATCTGTTATACGCAATTTAAATCATTAAGATCGATTTATAACTCATCGAGATATAAAATTCTAAATTTACACATTTTTCTAAAAAAAAAAAATCGCGAATTTTTTTTAAATTAAAAATAAAAATGTGTAAATGGCTCCATAGGGTAGGTGTATGTCAAATATTATTGAAATCGGAAGACATAAAAAATATTCTTAGGCATTGTTTCATAGAATGGACGATATATATTTTTCTATAGATTTCCTTTTATAAACATTTTTTAATTTTATAAAATTAAGTTTTTGGGGAATTTTTTATTAGATTTTTGTATTTTTTTATTTTTTTTTTTTAATATATTTTTCATTTGTTTTTGTAAAAAAATTTAAAAAAGTAATTTTATTTTTTAAAAAATATTGCAAAATTATTTTAAATAATTTCTTTTATAAAAAAAATATATAAAAAATATTTTTAAAAGGAAAAATTTCTTGATATTATCTAGAAGTGTCTTATTTATCTTAATACTTTCTATAGATTTCTTTTTATATTTTTCTTTTTTTATAATTTCTTTTATTTTTTATAAGAAATTTTAAAAAAATTTCAGTCAGAAAATTTTTCCAAATTTTATTTTTTTTATATAAAATTTTTAAAAAATTTTGTTGTTCTTTCTAAAAAAAAATTAGCTTTTTATAAAATATTTTTTAAAAATTATATTGAAGTATTTTGATAAGAACTTATAGCAAAATATTGGTTTTCTATATCGTTTTTTTAATGTTTCCAACATAGAATAGAACTAGAAGCTTATGTGAGAGCAACGCTATACTAAATTTTCCAAAAATTTACTCTTTTTTTTGGAAAATACACATATATGTGACTACATGTTTTTTGTATTTGTATGAATTATGTTTCTGACAATTGAATTAGGTTTTTTTTTCTCTCACATAAACATCTAGTTGTTAATCTATGGTTTCCAATTTTCAATTTTCCTTGAGCTAATAAAAAATCCTTTTAAAAAAATCTGTGTCAAGATTTTTTATATTTATTTAACATATTTTTCAACTTAACATATCAATAAATTTTTTTGGTATTTAAATCTCATTTTAATATTTTGTAACAATACTGATATCATATTTTCATTACCTATGCCTAAAAGTATGTAACTTGTTAACACTCAAGGATTTTAGCTACAAAGATGTTTTGAACGGCATGTAAATAAATACATATTTTAAAAAATTCTTCATCTCACCTTTCATCTCTTTTTTAAGTGATTTTAAATGTGTAATACAATTCCTTTTCTTTTCTTTGTAAACGAAATAATGTATATTTAAGACTCGTTTGTGTTTTTTTTCTTTTTTTGTATAAAATAACTTGCATACTTTTTCTTAACACCTTAAAGTATACTTTGGTTTTTGTGTGTTTCAAAATTGTTACTTTTATTGTATTACAGATTTCTTGTTGAAGGAAAAAATTTGTATTTAAAATACAAATAATTTTTATGCTGTTGCTTTGAATTATCGTTAGAGATTTAAGTTGAGATGAGAGTAAAAAAAAAAAACAACAAAAACAATAGTATTAACATTTGTTTGTGGGTGGTATTTTTATCCCCCCCCCCCCTCACACAATTGTTGCCATTGTTAGTATTGTTGCTTTGTTTCATTAAAATTATCCTTTACTTATTTTTTTTTTTCTTTTTAGAAAGTTGAGACTGTTGTTGTTTTTTTCCAATGTTAATACACAAATTTATAGCCCCCTAAATAATTTCTTGTTTAATTTTTACCTTTTTTTTAAGTAGTGTGCGTTTATGGGAATATGCTCCAGTGTATTGTGTTTTCCTCTTTTGGCTTTTGTTATTTTATTCCTTTTGAGTTTAATTTATTTTATTTCTTTTTTTATTCTCTAGCAAAGCAGCCTTTTCTTTAACAAAACGGGAGTGAAGAATAAAGCGCTAGTTAACAAAATGTAAATATTAAAATATTTCACAATTTGTTTGTAAAATGTTAAAGGGGTTGTGAAAACACCTGTATTTTTTTTCTTTCATTCTTTTCTCTTTAACAAGAGTAGACAGCCGTCATTTGATATTTGATATTATTGTTCGCCAACTCTTTTTTTCATATTCATAATACAGAGCGAAAAACAGTTACTGTTGACTTTTACCTTGATTTTTTTTTTAATTTTCTGGTTGCTATACAAATGTCTTTAGTATGTCGATACATGATGATACCCTACTTTACATACATATTTAATGTCTAGCAGTGTTGACATTGGCAGTACTTTGACTCATCAAGGTTTTACGTTTTAAATTATGGAATTTTCTTGGAAGAAACACAACAATAGAGTGGGAGTTAAGAATTTTATTTAAAACAATTAAAAATTTAAATGGACTACAGCGTTCAAGAATAAAATTATCATGCAAATTAAGCAAAAAACTTATAAAATTTTTTACATTGGAATATGCATTGTGAATAACTTTAAAAAGGTCCTATTAAAAAATTTATCATAGACAAAAACCTTTTGCAATTATTTTTTGTAATTGTAACAATTATTCATGTCATCAAAATTGAAATTTTATATTTTGTAGTAAAAAAAAATAATTTATATATTTGCAATTATTTTTTTTATTGCTTCAATAAATAAATTAATCAAATCAACTTAGGGAAATGTTAATTCTGCCTCACGGGGTTTCTCAAACAATTCAAGAACTCATTATTCATAAGTACTAAGACTCTAATCCCCTTTTTTTCGAATTAACTCTAGCAGTGAGTTTTGTAAAATTAAGGAGGTTGTTTTATATATTTAAGCCTAAATCAAAAACTACTTTAACGATTTTATTCAAAAATATATGAAAAAATTCTCAATAAAATTATGCTTTAGTTTCTCCTGCATTACTTTTTAATACGGTCAACAGTTAAAGAGATATTAAGCTCTTTTTCCGAAAAAGATTTTAATTTTATACAAAATATCCAACAAATATTTTTTTTCAAAAAATCATAAAAATTCCAAAAAGTCAAAAATTCCAAATTTTTATGCTTTAATCATAATAAAAAAATTAGTGGCAATAAAATAATTTGAATTTCATTAAAATTGATTCACAAGTTTTGTATTTATTTTCAAATTAGGGAAAAATTTTATTAAAAAATAAATTTGAAATTTTTAAAAATTTAAAATTTGTATTTTGACCAAATAGTGAATAAAATCAAAAATTATGCCTTGATTTTTATGAAATATATTTTATTTTATTTAAAACAAATCTAGCTATATGAGTAAAGAAAAAAAATTTTGAATCTTTGACATTTTAGAATTTTTATGATTTTTTTGAAAAGAAAAATTTTTTTCTCAAACTTGTAAAAAATTTTAATTATTTTCAAAAATATATCAAAAAAACTGTTATTAAAATTATAAAAATTCGACAGTGACAAAAATTAAAATTTATATTCTTTTAATGATAAATTTGTTGGGAATAAAATAAGACCAATTTTATTAAAATCGATTCATTAGTTTTAAATTTATTTTCAAATTAGTGAAAAAACTCATTAAAAATAAATTTCTATGTAACATGTAAATGAGTATTTTGTAGGGTATCCAATCGATTAACCACCATTCGGTTATCCGATTAATTTTGATCGGTTAACTGTTCGAATAATTGAAAACTGCCTATTTTCGAATAATGAATAAACCGAATAATTTGTGTCGAACAACCGATTAACCGATATCTAGTTTTTTTGGTGTTATTTATAATTTTTTTATTTTAAATTCAAATTTATGTCAACAGCATTTTTAGAACATCTATTATATCCGTTAGCAAAAAATTATATATGCTTAATAAACGTTCACTAACTTTTTTTATGTAAATTCACATATGTACAGAAAGTTAGTAAACCTTTGTCAAGCATACTTTTTATTGTATAAAACATTATTTCATTATTTATGACTTTCCTCTCTCTCTCTCTCTCTCTAAATAGGTATCAAAAATAGAACATCTTCCCATAAAAAGCCTATGTTAAATTCATTGAAAATAATCCTATGTTAAATTCTGTCTTTGTACGACTTCTGGATCCCAAGTTAAGTTTCTTATCGTTTGTGTGTTATGTTTTTACTGGGACAGTTTTTTTTTATAAAATTCGAAATGAAGGATTAAAATTTCATAAATTCTTTAACTTGTAACAATATTATTTTTTCCTTTGGATCCTGTAAGCCCATGAATTTGAAAAACAAAATATTAGTTCGATAGTCCAATTTTTTTTACACAAATAGGTGATAGAACTACTAGAATAAACCCTATGTTGTTAGCATAAAAAAACTATTTCAAAGGATTATAATTTTATAACTAGTGTTATTCATATGTTTAATATATGTTACTAAATCGATTCGGTTAATCGAATAATTTGTCATTAATCGGTTTTTAACCGATCAACTTATAATCTCGAATAATTATTTGTCAAATAAACCGATTAATATGAAACCCCGATTAATTGTATACCCTAGTATTTTGACAAATTTGTGAATTTTGCTTGGATTTTAATGAAATTGGTCTTATTTTATTAACTACAAATTTTCCATCACTTTGGCCAAAAACTTCCGGCGATAGGTACTCACATTCTTGACGGATATTGTCTTTAAGAGCTGCAAGAGTCTGAGGCTTGTTGACATAACCCGCCAGGACTTTAAAAAAGCCCACAAAAAAGAAGTCTGGAGCGGTCAAATCTGGCGATCTTGCTTGGCCAGTGCAATCGCCAAACGGGAGATTAGGCGCCCGGGGATTGCATCCTTCGAGATATGTTTGTGGCACATGGCACGTGATATGCCGTTGCACCGCCTGTGACACATGTTTTCCAATCCCAATTTCATAAGTTGTGGCAAAAAGAACTCGTTGATTCATGCTCTGTAGCGCTCACCTTCCAGTACCGTCGGCCCGCGACGTTTTCGAAGAAAGGTCGATGACCCTTGACGAAAACAGCAACACCTACGTGACTTTGACGGGTTGTAAAAAATTGGGGCTTTTTTTTATCGGTTGGTTACACGCGGATTTTAGTGCCCAACAAGCGTAAATTTGTTATTCGTACAGCTTAAGATGAAATGGGCCTCTCACTTCATATTTTTTGATGAAAATATCTTCCACTTGGTTGGTGATTAGGTTGGCTTGAGCGAATGTTGACGCGATTGGAGGTCCAGCAGCTCAGCTGATGCACCGTTTCTGATTTTATACGGAACATCTTGACTCTTCGTACCAAAATTCGCCTGTTAAAGACCGTTCGACTTGATCCCATTTGCGTGGCACGTCGTCTGGTCGCCTGTCGACGGCGCTTCCATGACATTCTGGCTTACAGCAGCAATTTCTCTGCAGAACGGCTTCGGGTCTGCCAGTCTTGGCAGCATCTCGTGGTTGTGCAGTCTTTGGGCTTAGCGGCTAAACGTGCAGTGTTTTTACCGTACGGGCGTTGGACGGCAGGAAATTTCACGTTTGTGCCAAAGTCACCGACCGATTATTGGTCAAATAAATAGTCAGCAATATTCTGCGTTCTGCAGCAGTGTAACGTAACATTGTTTATTTACGTGTATTTCGCATGTGTTTACTATACAAATGTCAAAACAGAACTGACATTAAGGGCCAATCGCAAAATTTATAGTATTTTCTGATAGTAGGATTACTTTTGCGCCACCTTGATAAAACCAGCTTAATTTTAAAAATCGCAATTTAAGGCGAGAACTAGAGTGAATTTGAAAAAAAGGATAAGAAGCTTAGTAGTGTGCATTCAAATTGATTGAGAAATCCCGGGTCGCAGAAATTTTGCTTCATTTCTAGAGACTGTTAAATAGTTTAATTGAATTTTTTCCGATTTTTTTTCTCTGTGTAAAATAAACTAAATTTTTAATTAAAACAAAAATATTAGCATATTTTTTTTTAAATCAATATTTTAAGGTTTTTATTTTTGGAACAGGAAATATTTTCTATTTTTATCATGATCAGTTTTTATAAATTAATAAAAATTAATTATAAATTTAAAAAAGGAAAGTATATGTTTTTTCCACTTTTCATGACATCTTTACTAATTAATAATATTTAATGATTCCAGCGCCCTCTGGAGGTATTAGCAACAACTAAATATTTTTTTAAAGTACATTAGGATATTCCAAAATTCTTTTTTGTCANNGAAAAAGATAGATCTTAAACAAAATTCAAATTTCTACTCTACACATTGGGGTAAAAGGGTTCAAAAATAGAGCTTAATCCAAAGGAAGGCGATATCAATATTTTAAAATTTTATAACAAGAATTCAAAAGTTTTTTTTACTCTGCACATTAAGGTAAAAGGGTTCAAAAATAGAGTTTAAGTCCAAAAAAAGTTGATATCAATATTTTAAAATTTTATAAAAAAATTCAAAAGTTTTTTTTTTTTTTTTTTTTTTTTTTCAAAAAATCTTCGAAAATTCAAAAGTTTCAAAAATTTTAATTTTTATTCTTTGATCGTAAAGATAAATTTGTTGTTAATTATTTAAAATATTTTTTATTAAAATCAAAGCATAATTTTTTATTTTATTCGCAATTTAGTCAAAATACTTTAGAAAATTTGCAATTATTTAAATAAAAATTTAAGGTTCATGAATCTAAAAAAAAGAAAATAAAACCTGGGTTTTTAATTCTAATAAGTAATTGTGATAACCTCCTATATATAGATAAATTTGATTTTTAAATGGTTTCCTCCTGCTCAAAAATGTGGATAGGGGGACAAATTTCCTGAAAATAGACAAATTTTCTTTTTCATTTGATTTAAGTGCACCAAAAGATTTAGCAAAATTATGTTTTTTTTAATTATTTTTAATGTAATATATTAACAAGATAATAAACTTTTGTTATGGCAAAAATTTATGTTGATTTCTTAAGAGAAAAATTTTTGACAAATTTTCAAATCTAAAAAATATTTTCTTAAAAATTATAAATATTATTATTTTTTTTTTTTATTTATTGCAGTCAAATTTCTTTTTTTGTTTTAAAGTATGTCAAATATAAAAACCAAATATAAAAATAGATTTATTAACCTATCCAACGATATATAATTTTATATATAATATTTTAAACATAACAAATATCGTGGCCTTTTAACAAAACTGTCAGAAAAAATTTATTTTTTTTAAAGGATTTGTTTTAAAATCTCTTTTATCTTTAGTGAAAAATATAGGGTATTTAAAAAATATTTTTTACTGTTAGCTGTAAATATTATATAACCTTGTATCCTTGTTAAAAGTTTCCCTTATCAAAAATTCAAAAATTTTTTTTTCATTTGTAAATTTAAAATTGAAAACTTTTTTGTTGCCCTTTTTCTAAGGATTTTTTTTTGTTACTCTTGCTGTTTTTCATGATGGGGTTCATAAAATTTTATTATTCCTGTTTTTTATAAATCTGTGATCCTTGAAAATTGACTAACTCAACATAACCTAAAAAAAATAAATAAATGAACTATAGACAAGTTAATACTAAGGGAAAGGAGAATGGAGAGAAAGAAAGGGGCTGCAAAAAAAAAAGGGAGTTAAAAGTGGCAACAACTTTTTTAACTGGTTTTTTTCTATAGTAATTAAACCTAATTTTAAGGCAACACAAAAAAAAAAAAAAACAGCCACAACAACAACAACAATATTGTGAAGAGTATAAAAGTCATTTGTGATGTCAACAAGGTAGCAGTAGGAGGGGAAGCTTTAAACGCACTACTTACATTATACAACTAAATTAAGGCTGGTATATTTTTCCCATTGACTGGGCCTTTTTTTTCTGTGATAAAGTTTTATAGTCACTGTACACAGTTAAGTTTATTTGGATGATTTTATTTTTTCAGTTTATTATTTTTTTGTATTTTCTATGGTTTCAACAAAAAAAAAAGGTGATGAATGGTCTAAATGAAATGTCGACATTTAACTTTAGGAGGTGTGGAGTATTGCCAGGGTTATTACATTTAACAGGACTAAACTAAAAACTGTGCTAGTTGTTTTAACAACACAATCTTTAGAAAGAAAAAAACTTATTTAGTTAGAATTAAAAATAAAATACTTTTTTTGTTGCTATGAAAAGAGCGAACCATGGTCACTTAAATATTAACAAATTATATTATTTTGTCAGTTCAATGATTGTTGTGAGGTTTCTATTAAATTCACAAATGTTTATCACTTCAGAGAATAAGTTTAACTTGTGGCTTAAAAAAAAAAAAAAACTTCAGCCAGCAAGTTTCTTTTACCAGATTTAAGTTTAAAACCACACAAACATTTATGATACAAATGGTTGGCATTATCATGTTTTCTTTTACTTTGAAGTTTTTTCGTAAAGAAATTATCTGAAAAAAATTTTAATTTTAAGAAAAAATTATTCTTTTTGATTTGAAAGTAAAAAGAAATTTATTTAAAGTTGACCTATAAATGGAAATTAAAAATTTTAATAGGAAAGCACTAAAGGTAGGCTTGTTATTTTCTGAATTCTTTTTGTTTCCCAGAATATGGCCTTAATTTTTTTAACTATTTCTATTATTTATAATATTCTTCAGGACACCTTGCTTAATTTTTTTAAACAATTTAAATATATAAATGTGTTATACCCGTTTTAAAGAAGAGGCTTTGTTTCTTGACTATTTTGTTTCCTCAGAGTTGCTTTAAATTATTAAAATTTTTCGGACACTTAAAAAGTATGCTTATTTTTTGTTAAAAAATGATTATGAAATTTGTATACAAATATTTAGAGACCACAATTGTTTAAAATGATATATAATATGATAATTTTGTTATTGCAACGTTTCATATTAATGAATTTCGAAATGTAAAATCTTTCGTCTTTTCTATGTTTTGGAACGGCCCTTACACACTATTTTATCTCCTGCTTATCAAAATAGAAGGAAACATGAAGATTTACAATTTTTGCGTTTTTTGCTTATTTTGAAATTGATATCTCATAAACGCATAAACTCAAGTAATCACTTTTATTTCAATTTGAAGGAATTTTTGTTTCTTTCACTATATAAAATTTTACTATTTTAAAATTTTTAGAACAATTCTTCAAAACAAGGCCATTCACTTTTTTAAATGGCGTTTTTCAAATTTGATTCTGATATTTTCTAAATGCTTATGAGTTATTAATATTTTTTTACTGTTATAAATATTAAATGGAAGAATTGATTAATGATTGAATAAAAAATAATTGATTGATAAAATTTTTTTTGCGAAATATATGAGTATTTTTTGAAAAAATTATTATTTTTTTCGCTAAAATTTCAAAATTAGTGAATCTTTGTTATATATGTTTCAAGAATACACAATTTCCTTTAAAATATTATATTACTGACTAGTTTTGTTTTCGCAACATTTCTTGTACTAATTTGAAATTACAAAGAGGGTTTTTTTTATTTCGTTTCATGTTGTTTTTTATAGGGCTTACCACACGTCTTATTCACTGCACTACCAAAAATAGAGTATGATGCAGATATTCAATTTTTGCGTTTTGCTTATTTGAAATTTGATTCTAAACGTATAACCTCAAATGCACAATATATATCCATGAATGGAAGGAAAAATCCAAAAAAAAAAACAAAACAACACACCGATAAAAAAAAAAAAAAAAAAAAAAAAAAAAAATTGGAAAAAACGAAAATCAAGAAAACAAAAACAAAAAACACATAACAAAAAAAGAAAAACAAAAAAAAAAAAAAAAAAATACAAAAAAAAAAAAAACCAAAAAAAAACAAAAAAAAAAACAAAAAAAAAAAAAATAAAAAAAAAAAAAATAAATAAAAAAAAAAAAAAACAAAAAATTAAAAAAAAAAACAACATAAAAAGTAAAATAAAAGAAAAAAAAAAAAAAACAAAAAAAAAAAAAAAAAAGAAAAATAAAAAAAAAAAAAAAAAATCAATAAGAAAGCAAAAAATAAAAAAAGCTAAAAAAAAAAAAGAAAAAAAAATAAAAAAAAAAAAAAAAACCGACAACACGAAAAAAAAAAAAAAAAAAAAACAAAAAACAAAAAAAAAAAATAAAGAAACAACAAAAAAGAAAAATAAAAAAACAAAAAAAAAAAAAAGAAAAAAAAAAAAAAACATTAAAAAAGAAATAAAAAAAAGAAAAAAACTAAAAAAAAAAACAAAAAAAAAAGAAAAAAAAAAACAAAAAAAAACAAAACAAAACAAAAAAACAAAAAAAAAAAAAAAAAAAAACAAAAAAAAAAAACACAAAATTTTGTCTTCCTAAAGCATGTATAAAAATTTCACTATTTTAAAAATATTTAAACCTTTTCTTAAACAAAGCAAAAAATTCGTTTTAGATGGCATATTTTCAACAATTTTGGACTGAATATTTTTCTAAGCTGCTTATTAGCTATTAAAATAATTTTTTCACATGATATAAATACCTAAATTGGATTGATAATGGTAAAATCAGGAAACAATATAATTTTACTATATTTTTTTTAAGTTCGGAATTTTATTTTAGACAATTTTGGCATATTTCCGGAAATTTGCCTCATGTGACTAATATATCCGGTAGACTGGCCATATTTTTTTGGCAAAATCTTTAAGACATATAGAGCTAAATAGTTTAATGCCAGAAATACTGCAATCAGCATATTTTTTTTAAACATACTCCAAATGTTAAACTTCCACCAAAATTAACATTTTGACACTGCTGGGTGTAGCGGTAAATGCTTAGAATTCCCAAAATACACTGGCACGTTTTTATGCAGGGTTCCCTCCTTTTTAAAAATTCTAAAATATATTAAATTCTTTTTTAGCAATTTTTTAAAGTTAATTATTACTTACTTTTTAGGCTAAAATTTCAAAATTTTTGACATCATTTCCTTTAAAATGATGTATAATATGACTATTTTGTTTTTGCAACATTTCTTGTAAATAAATTAGAAATTCACAAAGAGTTAATTTCGTTTTCTCATATTGTTTTTGATACAGCCTTACCACACTGTCTTATCCCACTGCACTACCATAAATAGAAGGTAACATGGAGATATTACAATTTTTTACGTTTTGCTTATTTGAAATTGATATATTATAAACGTAATAAACTCAAAATAATCACATTATATATCAATTGAAAGGAAATTTTGTCTTCTTTAAAACTAAATATAAAAAATTTTACTATTTTAAAATTTTTAGAACACTTTTCTTCAAAATAAACCAAATCATGTTAAAATGGACGTATTTCGAAAATTTGACTCTGAATATTTTCTAAATGTTTATAGCTATTAACATATATTTTTCATATGTTATAAAATAATAAATGGAGAATGAATTAATTTAAAAATTAGGAAGATTTATATAATTTTGTATATTTTTTTAAAAAGGTAAACAATTTTATTTTTGAATATATGGGTAATTTTGCAAAAATTTGATTATTATTTTTTTCGCTAAAAATTTCAATATAGTGAAATTTTGTATATATAGTTTCAAAGAAGACACAATTTCCTTTAAATTGATGTATAAAATGACTATTTTGTTTTTGAAACATTTCTTTTAAATAAATTTGAAATTCACAAAGAGTTAATTTCTTTTTTCATATTGTTTTTGATACGGCTTTACCACACTACCTTATTCTACTGCATTACCAAAAATAGAAGAAAACATGAAGATTTCACTTTTTTTGCGTTTTCCATATATGAAATTGGTATATTATAAATGTTATAAAATAAAAATACACACACTATACATCAATTGAAAGGAAATTTTGTCTTCTTTAAAACTAAATATAAAAAATAAATATATTTACTATTTTAAAATTTTTAGAACAATTTTCTTCAAAACCAAGCAAATCATTTTTAAATGGACGTTTTTCAAAAATTTGATTCTGAATATTTTCTAAATGCTTATAGTTATTAAAATAATTTTTTCACATGTTATAAAATATTAAATGGAGAATTGATTAAGGTAAAAATTAGAAAGATTTACATAATTTTGTATATATATTTTTAAAAGATAAAAAATTTTTATTTTTGCGTATATGAGTATTTTTGAAAAAAATTATTTTTTTCGCTAAAAATTTCAAAATAGTGAAATTTGATATACATTGTTTTTAAGAAGACACAATTTCCTTTAAAATTTGACTATTTTGTTTTCTCAACATTTCTTGTAAAATAATTTGAAATTAGCAAAGAATTAATTTCATTTAATGTTGTTTTGGATACGGCCTTACCACACTGTCTTATCTCACTGCACTACCAAAAATAGAAACATTAAGAATCTACAAATTTTTTTGCGTTTTGCTTATTTGAAATTGATATACTATAAACGTAATAAACTCAAAATGCACACATTATATATCAATTGAAAGGAAATTTTGTCTTCTCTAAAGCCATGTATAACAAATTTCACTATTTTAAAATATTTAGCACACTTTTCTTTAAACAAAGCAAAAATATGTTTAAATGGGCATATTTCAAAAATTTGAGACTGAATATTTTCTAAATGCTTATAGTTATTAAAATAATTTTTT
>MINK01190377.1:4693-15616 GCA_001735545.1 Phormia regina | reverse complement strand
AACAAAAATACAGAAAAAAATTAAGTGCGTTTATAGGAATATGCACCAGTGTATATACAGTGTCTCACATAAATTAGTGATCTTTTATTTTTTAATAAAAATATGAGCTATTTTAAGTTATAACATTAGGTTAAAAAATAATAATAATAATTTTTTATGAATGGGATATTTTTGCATGATTTGTCTTCTAAATAATGCCGCAAAAAGTAACACAAAATGTTGAATCGTTTCCAAGAAATTGAGAAAAATAACACGTGCGTTCATTTCAGATGCCTTACAAAAGTATTTGAATTTTTCTATTATCTATATTTATATATAATTAAAAAACCAAAAAGGACAAAAAAAAATATATATATTTTTTTATGTAGAGTTTACAATTTTGGGGAAAATAGGCAAAGGTTCTTTACATACGTCTTATAAAAATAATAATTGGAATAATCGGGTTATTTTTCCGAAATTATGTCTTAAATTTTCTTTGGTTTATTTGGAAATATAAATGGATTTTGCTATTTGGTCGAAAAAATAATTTTTACTCCAAAGGTTCTTAATTTCAGCATTCCAAGAGGTGAACCTTGCTTCATTATATTGTAAAAAATTAAAAATCTTACACATTGAGGCCCTTTTACTGAAGTATTGGACCACATATTCTATCAAAACTTTTAGATTTTGTTTTTGTAAGTATTAGCTGTTATAAAATGTATAACTTGGATACCGGCTATGAAAGTATATGGCTGATGGGTGCCATAGTATAAAAGGAGGCATAACAATTTTTTCAAGTTACATATACTATAAATCTTTTAAGCTAACTAAGCACTACAAAAAGGTAAAAATACCCGAAAAGATAAATTTTTCCTATTACCAAGCACAATTATGTCGGGGTATATTTTAAAGCTGTATCATGAAGTCTGGTGTTTTAGTTTCCGTACTTATCAATGGTTATATATCCGAAAGATATTTCCCAACATTTTGAAATAAATTTTTGATAGCAACGGTACCAAAATGGGCTTGATGTTTTAATGATGCAATTACTCATAATTAACGTCTGGGACCCTTTAATATAGGATGTTTAACCTTTAAAAATTTCATAAGTTAATAAATACTTACTATTTTTGACTAAAATTAAAAAAAAAATCATATTTTTCCTTTATAGATGAAATATGGGCGTGTTCTTCCGACATCAATTCTCTAATTCATAAAATAAACATTTGGACTAAATATCCCCCAAATTTTAACTCCAAATTGGGAAAATAAATCAGTGAACATTTAACTGTGATACTTACAACATATTATTAACAAAAAATTACAATAATTTCATAAATTTTTATTTTTTTATTTATATCTTCAAATATGGTCGCGATAAAAATTCAAATACTTTTGTGAAATAAATTCAATCACTTTTCGTACTATTTCCGGAATTTCTCCGAAACAAGAGAATATTTTTGATTGCGTTTTTTTGTATTATTAAGTTAGTAATTCAACAAGTCGAATTATATTAATATATCTAAGGATAATTCTTTTAAACCATTTAAATAAACCATTTTTATACCCTACACCACCAAAGGTGGTTGGGGTATTATGTGTTTGTGCAAATATTGTAACGCAGAGAAAAAATTTTCCTACACCCACCTTAAAGTATACCGTTCGACTCAGAATCACTTTTTGAGTCGATTTAACGATGTTCCGTCCGTCTGGTTGGCTGGCTGGCTGGCTGTCCATGTAAAGCTTGTGCGCAAAGTACAGGTCGCAATTTTAGAGATAATTTGATGAAATTTGGTACATATGATTTTTTTTTGGCAGCATATTGATTTTGGTCATGATCGGCCCATTATTTCACCTAGCCCCCATACAAATGTTCTCCCGGAATAGAGTTTTAACACTCAAAAATACCTTAAAAATTTAAATATTTTAAAAATTTTAATGAAATTTAACATAAATAAGTTTTATGTAAGCATAAATCTATGTGCCAAATTTCATCAAGATCGGTCCATAATTAACCATAGCTCCCATATAAACCACTCTTTCGAAAATCACTTAAACGTGCATAAATCCCATAAAAATGTTAATATTAATTTAATATTCGACACATATAACATTTATATAAGTATAAGTGACCCTGCAAAATTTCATGAAGATTGGACCATCCCATAAAAATGTTAATATTAATATAACATTTATATAAGTATAAGTGACCCTGCAAAATTTCATGAAGATCAGTCCATAATTGACCATAGCTCCCATATAAGACCCAATTTAGGGAATCACCAAAAAGTGCATAAATACATGTGAATCTTAGTATCGAAATAATATTCTGTAATAGTATGTTTTTATTTTCAACTTAATACAAGTATAGGTCCATAATTGGATCCTTACCGAATTTTGGTACACATAGGCAATGGTGTAGGGTATCATATGGTCGGTCTTGACCGACTATACCTTCTTCTCTCGTTTTTATAAATTAATTTAACTTTTTTAATTTTATATATCTCTATTTCTAAATCCCATGTTTTTCATTTCGTAGGGAATTCAATCGATTTAACCGCCATTCTGTTGTTACATTCCCGTTATTATTATTTTTGATTTCTNNAAGTTATTAATGGTTGCACTTTTAATACATATTGTACTTATGTATGTGTTTATGTATATCTACACACTTTTAAGTCGCCTTAAAATATACACTTATTTATATATTACTATGCCTATCAAAATATCATGTAATATTTTATGCATTTAACTAGTCGTCTTCACGTAACATAAAACATTTAACATTAACACTAACATCATATTGATGATAAATGTAGATCGTTCACTTTTATAAGATTTTAATACAAATGCTAAATAAAAATATTTAAATTAGAAAATATTAGGAATAAATGGCAATTTTCTGAGAAAAATTTGTTAGAAGATATTTAGAAATTTGCATAAATTTAATACCATTTATTTTTAAATGTACACTTTTGATAAAAAATATTAATTTTATTAAAAAAGGTTTTTTTTTTTCGAGATTGTAAAAATGTAATAAGCTTTTTGGTTAGGAATTTTGGTTAGGCTATTCAGCTATTTTAGTAATTGGTAATGCTAGAAGTATCGGTTTTGAACCATAAAATATAAACTGTAGTCAAGTACTATAAGATCGGACAGAGATAGTCATTACGTTATTAAAAGTTTTATTTCAATTTTATAAAAAATAATAATTTTTCAGTGTTTTTTAAAGGCAATGGTATTTTAGCATTAACAGTGACATACGGTAACATACAAATGTATTATAATTTTGTTCAACACGTTGCTCAGTGTTGCAGAATCGATAGAGAAATTATTATATTTTAATTTTTACAGGGCTATTCTCGACCGAGTGATAAACGAATTTATTTTGATAACAAAACAAATTGTGACAGAAAGAAAATTTTGGCTTTGAAAGAAAGAATTAATTTTTGTATAAATTTTTTGTGATAATTGTCACATTCATAAAAACACACAATAATAACTAATGATTGACAATTGTCATAATATTCGGAAATAGCACTGTTAATACACAGAAAAAATTATTACCGTCTTTTTTTCAATTAACACAATTGTTAAAATTTTTATCAAAATTTAATGAATATATTCAAGTAGAAATAAAATAAAAAATAAAATTTGTACGATTTTATTTCCTATAGACATTGATTGATTTAATTAATTTATTAATTGAGAATTTTTTTTTTGTTTTGTATTTGTTATAGTTTTTAGTAATTCATATAATCATATTGGTGAGAGGTGCAAATTTGAGCAAGTTTTTGATAGAATGAATTATTTTCATATATTTTTGTTAATTGGTGACTCTTTTCTGTGTATTATCAATGAAATTAAATAGGTAAAATTTAAATTTGAAAGCATTTCATAAAAAAATTATGTGTATTAATAAATAACTGAAAACGATTTAATAAAATTAAACGAAACCAACACAATAATTTATTTGTTTTGTTCTTAAAAAATTAAATAAAGACTTAATTTTATAAATTTTCTTTATCTAAAGTATGTAAAATTTTAAAAAGTTTTGCGTAAGGTTTGATTATATTGTTTTTTATCGCGTTATTTATTTATTTTTTAACTTAATTAATATTTAAACTGTATGGCTTTGTTGATGACTAAATGACTTCAGCTCCATATACGTATTGTTATTTTATTAAGGTAAAAAATAGTAGTGGTGTTCATATGCTATTACATATTACTCCTTTTCTTATCCAACAAAATATTAAGAGTCTTCTTGAAAAGGTGCAAAATCCTGGCAAAGTGTGCAAGTTTGCACCGAAACAAATAAGACGTTTATTTTAAGGATTTCAAATAAAGTAATAACGAAGTTACGAAATAAATTACCAATTATTTCACATAAAAACTGCTTATTTTATACATATATACATACTGTAAAGTAGTTTTTAAAGAACATTTTATATTTAAATTTTACGTTTTAGAATTTACAAAAAATAATAAGTACATATCAGGGTCGGGGGTTTATGATTACATTATCAATTAAATTACTTTAGAATTAATTATAATTGAATATTTTAAATTATACATACAAGTAATTGTAATTGATATTTTTTAATGACAATTACAGTAATTTTAATTGAAAATTTCCAATTACAATGTAATTGAAAATAATTGTAATAAATTAAAAAAACGATTTTTATTTCCGGTGATTTTGTATATTTTAAATGCCTTACAATCATTATTATTTTAAAAAACTTATACATTTCGAAGTTAATTACAATTACTTGTAATGATACTTAAAAAATTTCAATTACACGTAATTGTAATTTAAAATTCTCAATTACAATTAACCTCTTATTGTAATTAAAAATTTCAATTACAAATTACTGGTTAATTGTAATTGTTCATGTAATAGATTACATAAAGTAATGATTACCAACCTGGTACATATATTTTTATATATTGAATTGTATAAAAACTTTTGCTCTCACCGCTCCACAGTTTAAAAAAAATAAAAACAAAAATATAAAAACGCCGACAAAAAGATATATAATAAAAAAAAACTGTGCAAAATATTAAAATTTATTTACTATGTACATTTTTTTATTTATACATTTTCTCAATAACATTTACTATGTTATTTTATTTTGTATAATCTTTACATATTTTTATTATTTTGTTTAATGCCAAATATACGCACACACGTTCACAAATATAAACATCCACACACATTAGCAATATCTGTTAACACAATTTAAATTTTCTCTGATTTAAACAAACACTTTATATATGTAGACAGAAACACATTTTTTCTTTGAAAGCGAAGGAATTTTTTAAAAAGACATTTAAACCCGTAAAATTAAGATTTGTGGTTGATAGTAATAAACTAACATTTATTTTATGTTTGTTATAAATAAAAGACATTTAAAATTTCAATCACGATTTAATGCAAAAAAAAATAAAGCTTTATGTGTTTAAGTTTTCATCTATGGCACGTTTAAAAAAATTACACAAATCGTTTAAATATCATTGACTTTAAATATTAGATTGCAATATTTATTATAAATACATGATCAGTTTTGCGTAAAATAATTATAATAAAATCCGCTTTTAAATTTAACAAAATATTAATGTAAAAATTAATTAGAATTATGCATTCGGAATAATAAAAAATAAATTAGCTAAGTTCAAATGAATAAATGTTATTCCAGCTTTGATTATTTATTAAACGTAGACAAGAAAATTGTTATAAAATATTCGCATTTTAAAATGTAATTTTTAGTTTTTAAGAATACACACTTTTTGTCTAATAACAAATTCTCAACTGTATTAAGTAGCAATATTTAATTAATTCTAAGATCTCATCAAAAAGGGAGTTTAAATCCATAAACCGATAAACATCAAATGAGAACAAAATACATAAATATGAACACAAATATATCGAACACTGACCGCCAAAATACCGAAACCAACAACATTTTCGAAATTCGTGTTTTGATGATAATATATAATTTATAAACATTTACATCATCTATCAAAATTTCATCGACGTATCAAGTGTCATATCAGATTTATAGCGAAAGCAATTTTATCTTAATGACACAATGTGTAAAGTTTTGTTTTTTGCACTTACGACATTTTCTTTTATAGCGGTTAGAGCTCGATATGTATCTTAAAATATATACTTATAGAATATTCTGTTTTAATTCTTAATTTGTTCTTATTAATGCAATTTTCGCATTCTAACATTCTCGCATGCGAACACCTGTTCGCATTTTATATACGTAAACAAAATCACGATGTATAAACATTTGTTTCTTGCTCACGTCACTCAATGCAACTCAATTTGCTTGCTACAAATGATGAAAAAATACATATATATTGCAATACATATATTGTTGCAATTTTTACTTTGGCAAACAAAACGCAAACTATCTACAAGTTGTTGAACAATATTTATTTTTTATTAAAATTCTTAAGAAATTCATCATACGCTTCAAAAAAATTTGTTCAAGATTTTTATATATCAACTTGTTGCATTTAACGTTCTACTATTTATTTCCGCTTCCCGTCCTTATATTTATTCGTCACCTATCCGAAACACAACCGTTTTCTTTGAACGCCAATGCGCAACTAAACTAGAAGCCGCACGTCATGAAATTATTTGGATACACGAAACTTTACATATGTTTTTCTACAATTCGTTAACGAACAAAAAATTCATCGCATCGCAATCAGCTGTTTCAATCCGTCTTATGCAGACGTGTGTATAGGTAGCGTATCGCAGATATCTATTGAAATTATATTTTTACATAGCTACAAGACTTTTTGACAGCCCTAAAATTTGTTTTCTTTCCAAAATAACCATAGAACAGAGTTGTTTACACAATGAATGTTGAAAAACATATCATAATTATAAAGTACTCGCACATCTACAAAAACAAAAATTACTTGTATTTTGTTAGTGTAAAACTACTGCATACAATGTCAAAATGATATGAACAGAAAATGAGAGAATAAAGGAGGGGAGGAGTAACATACTCACGAATAAATTTACATGTGAATACAAAAACAATTTGACAATACCGCGAGGAATGTCGATGAAATAATTGTAAAACAGCTGGTCTTACGAGTATACTTTCAAATTATACTATGATGAAACGTTTACTTTTGTTGACTGATTGCCCAAAATGTTGTGCGCTACATTTCTTCATTCTTCGTTGCGGGGCCTTAAAGGCCCAACCAGTCAACTTTTCAACGCAACGTAGAATGAAGAAAAGTAGCAACTAGTCAACAAAAGTAAACGTATCATATGTTTTTGAACATTCATTGTGAAAACAACCCTGTTCTTTGGTTATTTTGCAAGAAAAATAAAGTACAGGGTTGTCAAAAATCAAATTTCAATAGATTTCTGCGATACGCTACATAGAATTTTTTGTCAATGGCTACATACACACGTTTGCATAAGACGGGTTGAATCAGCTGATTGCGATACGTTGAATTTTTGTTCACTGGTTGGGCCTTTACGATTATTACGTTTAATCAATTTCTTTATATACCATAGCTGACTGCTATGAAATGAAATGACGTCAATTGTCACTAGTCGTCTTCACGTAACATATTTTACATTAACACAAACATCATGTTATTGATAAATGAAGATCGTTCAATTTGAGGTTAATATTAATTTTTCGATTTTTAAACACGGTTGTTTAAGCAAATATTAAAAGAACCATGTTTAAACATCGAAAAAATAATTATTAACATCAAATTGAATGTTACGTGAAGACGACTAGCAACAGAGAGTATCAAATTTGAAAGTAACCCTTTTTTATAGTATATTACATCTTAAACAAGTGGTAAACGTACTCTAATAAAGGGCCAACCAGTCAACTTTTCAACGCAGTTTAGAATGAAGAAAAGTAGCGTGAAACATTTTGGGCAACTAGTCAACAAAAGTAAACGTNNNGAAAATTAAAAAAAAAAAAAAAAAAATAGTCTATAATATATAATAATTGTAATAAAAAAAAATAAAAAAAAATATATCACTTTTTTGTACACTATGTCTGCCCAAAAAAAAAAAAAAAAAAAAAAAATAGTGTCCTGTGAAACTTGCGATCATATAAAAAATTTTATGTTGAAGAAGTGCTAATGTTGTTAGAGTTTGATTTGAATTGCCACTAAATCCACTTAATGCGATTAAAACAGGGTTTCAATATATTTTGATGTAAAAACAAAAAGAATACATAAATATGAACACAAATATATCGAACACTGACCCGCAAATACCGAATACCAAACACATTTTCCGACGAATTCGTGTTTTGATGTAAATATATAATTTTAAACATTTACTCATCTAATCAAAATTTCATCGACCGTATCAAGTGATCATATCAGATTATATTAGCATTGAGACAATTTTATCTTAATTTGTACGAGCAGATGTGTTATAAGTTTTTTTTTTTGCACTTTTTACGAGACATTTTCTTTTATTAGAGCGGTTAGGAGCTCGATATTGTATTCTTAAATAGATATAACTTTAATTTAGAATATCTTGTTTTAATATTTCTTAATTTGTTCTGTCTCATTAATGGCAATTATTTCTCCGGCTTTACTAAACATATCATCGACATAGCGAAACACCTGTTCGCATTTTATATACGTTTAAACCAAAATCAGATGTATAAACCATTTGATTTCTTGCTCACGTCACTCAATTGCAACTCAATTTGCTTGTCTACACAAATGATGAAAAATACAAATTATATGATTGCTAATACATATATTGTTCAATTTTTACTGTTGGCAAACAAAACGCAAACTATCTACAAGTTGATTGAACATATTTATTTTTTATAAAAGTTCTTACGAGAAAATTCATCTTGTACGCTTTCAAAAAATTTGTATCAATATTTATAATATTCACCTTGTTGCATTTAACGTTCTCTATTTATTTCCGCTCCCGTCCTTGTATTATTTATCGTCACCTATTTCCGAAACACAACCGTTTTCTTTTGAACGCAAATGCGCAACTAAAACTAGAAGCCGCACGTCATGAAATTATTTGGATTACACCGAAACTTTACATATGTTTTTCTAACAATTCGTTAACGAAGAAAAATTCATCGCATCGCAATCGCTGGTTTCAATCCGTCTTATTTGCAGACGTGCTGTATGTTAGCCATTTGACAAAAAAAATTATAGGTAGCGCTATTTCGCAGATAATCTATTGAAATTTATATTTTTTACATAGCTACAAAGACTTTTGACAGCCCTAAAATTGTTTTCTTTCAAATACCATAGAACAGAGTGTTTACACAATGAATGTCAAAAAACATATCATAATTATAAGTACTCGCCCACATTCTCAAAAACAAAATAAATACTTTGTATTTTTGTTAGTGTAAAAACTACTGCATACAATGTCAAAATGATATGAAACAGAAAATGAGAGAATAAAGGAGGGGGGTGAGTAACATACTCAACCGAAAAATTTTTACTATGTGGTAATACAGGAAACCAATTATGACAATACCGCGAGGAATTGTCATGAAATAATTGTAGAGAAACAGGCTGCCCTCTTTACGAGTATACTTTCAAAATTATACTTATGATGGCGCACAACGTTTTATATTCTTTTGTGATTGACATGAATTGACACACAAAAATGGGTTTCGTAGACGCATAAACGGATTTCTTCATTTTACAGTTGCGGGGCCTTAAAGGTTCCCAATTAACCATTGTAACTTTCAAACGCAACGTAGAATGAAGAAAGTTAGCAACTAGTCAACAAAGAGTTACAACGTATCATATGTTTTTGAAACATTCATTGTGAAAACAACCTGTTCTTTGGTTATTTTGCAAGAAAAATAAAGTACAGAGGTTGTCAAAAAAGGTCACGATTATAGCTACGTAAATATTAATTTCTAATATCTCATAGATTTCTGCGATACGCTACATAGAAGTTTTTGTCAATAGCTTACATACAACATCGTTTGCGAAGGGTTGAATCAGCTGATTGCGAATACGTTAGTTTTTTGTTCAATAGCGGTGGTTGGGCCTTTTACGATCGTGGTTACGTTTCACAGGTCAATTTCATTTTATATACCATAGTCTGTTACTGCTTATGAAATGAAAACGTCAAATTGTCACTATCCGTCTTCACGTAACATATTTTACATTAACACAAACATCATGTTATTTGATAAATTGAAGATCGTTTCATTGAGGTTACTATTAATTTTTTCGAGTTTTTAAACACGGTTGTTTAAGCAAATATTAAAAGAACCATTTTTAACATTCGAAAAAAATAATATTAACATCCAAATTGAATGTTCACGTGAAGACGACTTAGCAACAGAGGTATCAATTTGAAGTAACCCTTTTTTATAGTTATACATCTTTAACAAGTCGGTTTAAACGTACTCTAATAAAGGGCCAAACCAGTCAACTTTTCAACGCCGTTTAGAATTGAAGAAAAGTAGCTGAAACATTTTTGGGGCAACTAGTCAACAAAAGTAAACGTTTCATATGTTGTTTTTTGAGAACATTCATTGTGCTAAAAACACTTGATCTTTGGTTATATTTGCCAAGAATTAAAAATAAAAGAGTACACGGGTTGCTCAAAAGTTCCATTCCTCTCGTAGTCTACGTATAAAAATTCTTTAATTTCAATAGATTTCTGCGATACGCTACCTACTTTTTTTTGTCAATGGCTACATACACACGTTTGCATAAGACGGGTTTAAAGGCAGTTGTTTTTGTAGATGTGCGAGTACTTTGTTATTATGCTATGCTATGAATGTAATGAAATCGACAGCAACAGCTTATAAGGCTCAACCACATAGAATACTTTCGCTTCAACTGCGACTGACAGCTACGCAACGATTAAATTATAATAGCCTAATCGTTGCATTATTTTGTTATTAAAATTTTATATAATAAAATATAAGA
>MINK01190372.1:0-12161 GCA_001735545.1 Phormia regina | reverse complement strand
AATTTTCAATATAGATGTATTGTATATATATGTCCTATACTATTTTTAATTTATGCTATATACTATATTATTAAGTTTGCATGTAACATTTCACTAGTTTGTTGCTAACTGGACCAACTATACGATTATTATTCCATAATCATAAATTTATTTTTGTATTCTTTTTATAGAACTTTTAATAATTATGCTCCATGTGTGATTGAATGAATTTGTATAGCAGACAGACTCCAATACATTTTTTATTGATAATCAACATGTGTAAAAAAAAAAAAAAACATCAATTGATCGATAGATTTGTCGATTGATCAATTTAAAATAATATGAAAAACAATAATTTAAAAATAACGGGACTGGGTGACATCTAGTGAATCAGTTGTATAACGTGCACAAAATCACATTTTATATATTTCTTATATATCCCTGTCAACATTTGGAAATGAGTTTTTTCATCTTTTATGAAACTCTCAAACGTTTTTAAATACAATAACAACATATTAGTATTTGTATCAATATGTGTCGGAGAGCAAATGAAAATTTTGATATATTGTGGATCCTTGCTAGAAATGATGACGATAGCACTATGTTTGACGGTGTATGTATCAGTTGAAATGTCGTTTATGAAGTCTATCAATAACTGACATATATAAATTATATATCGCGCGATTGTAAATCCTTTCGAGAAATTTTCTATTAAAATTCAATAAGATTGGTTTACAAAAGGCGGAGATATGCTTAAAAACCGGATTTTAAAACTGGTTTACGCGTTTCTAAAGCATCAGTATATGCTAGCGAAGTAGTTTCGGAATGTTCTTTCTAAATTTATGTTTTAAAAAATGATATAAATAGGTTCAATAATTAATATTTTTTTGATTTTTGAATTCCTTGTTAATGCTTAAGATTTTTATTTTGATATAAATCGGTAATAAATATTTTTATAAAATTTCATCTTTTTTAATCAAATAAATTTGTTGATAAACAGTCCCGTTATAGGTCTAAAACTATAAATATTAAATTAATAGGTTTAAAAATATGAAATTATGAAAGCATACTTTGAGGCGAAAATTTTATTTAACCCTCTGTTATGCACATCTATCTCGCCAGATATTTTACGAATTTAACTGTGATTTAAATATATTTCTAATTTGGCTAGGGGTTTGAGTCTACAGGTACCCTCTACAAATATGTTAGCTTTTATTAAAAAACACATTAAAAAAAAAAACAAAATTTATAAGGATTTTTTCATTTATACATCGTATACGTAGCGCATGTATCTGGTCAAATACACACACATTTCTTATGGAGAGTACTGAACTTTATTGGTATTTTTTTATTTATACATAGTGTATCTGGTAGGATACATGCGCTACGAACGTGGCTATCGTAACATGTGCATGACGAAGGGTTAAAGCAACTGATGCGAAAACGCAAAAGCGTTCGGAAATGATTTAAAAGATAAAAAAATACTTAAAAATTTATGAAATTTTAATCTTCTTAGAAATTAACCTGCTAAAAAAATACATTCATAGTGATTAAAGTTCTTTTTGGTAAGCATTTGTTATAAATCATGGAAATCACAAGTTACACATTTTATTCTGCTCCTTTGGCAATACCTTTGTGTTTTCTTAGCTATAATTTTTCGGAAATTAAGGTTTTCATTTTTATAATCTAAATTGGAGCATTTTTGTATAAAAAATACGCAATTTAAATTTTTAATGTAATTTTGGGTGTTAAAACTTTATTCCGGGAAGAAAATCGGAGCAGCCGTTTGAAAAATTTCATAATTATTTCCATTTCATTTTTGAAATCTCACACTGTGGGACGTAAGGACAGACATTAATATTATGCCGAAATAAAAAACAATAATAATAAATAGGAAGATAAAACATGATCATTTTAATATTAATATCACCACAACAATTTCGACTTCTTTTAACCCAATGTGTATTGCGACAACCAAACGCATATCCACGCACTCTAACGCATACTTTTTAATATTCAATAATTATTGTTTAATAAGTTTATAATATTTAATATTTATTATTATTATTTTTTTTAATAGTTAATAAAAATAAAATTATTAAAGCAAAATGTAATAATTACTTAAAATATTATTTTTAACAAAAAAGAAAAATCACAAAATCTGTAATTGCTTTAAATTAGTTCAAAAAATATTCTAACCACCTCTCTGCATATGTATGTGTAACTATATAATTTATTTATAAATATTTATATTAAAAACATAATTCTCAACATTTATATGTATTTAGTTTACAAAATATGTATTTTATTCCATACTTTATAGAGTTTAATTAAAATTGTTTGGTAGTTAAATTGTTTAAAATATTACTGGCCATTTGTTATCATAAATTACATACATTAAACAATTTTATTTTTATTTTTATGCTCTTTTTTTGTTTTTTTCTTTGCCACAATTTATTTCAATTTATATTACAACTTCTTGCTAGTATGTGTATGTATGTATATGTGTGTATAAGTTTGTGATTTTTTTTTCGTTAAATTTTTTGGAAAGAAAAATAACATACAAAGTGAGGACAAGAGAAAAAATGAAAAAAAAAACGAAAAAACAGCAAAAATCATTAGTTTTATAGCAAAAATTTTATGACCAAAAAGTTTAGCAAACGATTTGTTTTTTTACTCCCTCCCTTTCTATCTCTTGTTGGTGACTTGTTTTTATAGTTACATTTTTAAAAGTAATTGCAGTATAGTGGCAACAAAAAAACTATTATTACTATTTTTTTTTCCTCATCATTCTTTGGTAGCAAAAGAAGAAAAACCAAAAAAAAAAAAAAAATCCACCATTGAGAGTATTTTTGATCATAAATTTTGAGTAGAAATAGTTATATGTTTGTATTTGTTGTAAACAAGTGACCAAGGTTCCAAACAAATGCACATGCCATTTGATGCTAAAGTACTGTAATATGTGTTTATAAGGGGTTGACTGAATGACTGGCTGGTTGAGTGACTGTATAAATAGATGGATGAGTGGTTGATGCATGTAAATACATTCTGTAAATACATATGCCAGCAATGATGAAATAAGTGTCCTTGTCCATTTAACTACAGAGATTCAAGTAAATGTGCCCTATGGATTCAATATAGTGTAAATAGTTTTTTTTTATATACAGCTAAGCCTTTTTTAATCCACCACCAAAATATGGCCTACAAATGTTAAAATTCTTATAGTAGTTTAGTTGTATATTGAAATAAAATTATTTGAATATTCAAATACAAGGGAATTTATGTCATTTGTAGCACATTTTACAAAATATCTTATATGTCACTATTAAGATCTGTTATTATCATTTTGTCTTTAATATTAATTTAATTAATAAGAATAACAATGACATATGCCAATTATTTGTAGTTCACCTGTATGCTCAAGTAACAAATCACACTTATTAATTAATTATTCATCAATTTCTCATGTAATTAACCGTCAATCAAAATTCATCAAATATTTAAACCATTAAGCAGAGAGAGAGAGAGAGAGAAACAAAAATCAACAAAACTAAAAATGTTTACCAAACTACTCAAATACAAATATAGTAGCAGAGTTTATAAAATTATGGTTTTGGGCAAAACGGCTAAAATGACATATATAGCAACTTTAAAAGCCAACAATATGTATGAAAAATTTAACGGAAATGCCAGGTCATACAGTAGTTTATATCACATAAACCAGCAAACATATTTTATAATACATTTTAGAAAGTTTAGAATCTAAGAAAGTTTCAAGATTATTAATACCAAATAAAAATTTAAAATCAATTATAAAATTTCTGAAACAAGTTTTGAAACTGAAATTTCTAGATTAAATATCTTTTTCTAGAATGATATTTTTTATATAATAATACAGCTTTGGTTCTAAAACTCGCTGGTTTATAAACACAATAAATAGCAAAACTTTAAGCTACTTAAAGAGCCAACAAAGTACATAAACTCTTATTTGTAACGTCAATGATAATTTTATGGTTGTGATTTTTTTTTTTTTTTTTTTTTTTAATTTTTTTTTTTCCATTTTTTTTTTTTTTTTTTTTGTAAATTTTCTTTTTTGTACTATCTGTTTAGTGACAATAACGTTTGTTTGAAATGATGATGATGATGAGTTTGTTTTGCAAAGAATAATAATTTTGATGGAAGGTGGCCATCATCGTCATAATCAACAGCTGCTACTGCATAAATGGAATAATTGTTTAGCTGAACAGCATCCTTAATATTTAGTGGAGATTTTCAAAAAACGAAATTTTTTAGGAGCAATTAAAGTTTATGTCTATGGAAAATAATTGAAAGCAGGGTAAACAAAAATTTGTTCAGAGAATCTTTTTTAAACTGATTTGAGAATACTACATAAATACACAGAAGAGGAAATAAAAAATTATAATAATTATAAATCTATATCTCTTAAACTAGTTGTTCAATCGATTACAACAATATGGAGTTTAATAGGGGTTAAGGTACAGGGTGTCAAAATGTATCACCTTATTTATAAAACACAATCTTGAAATTATGGCACTGAATTTAAACTTAAAATTTTTAAGAAAAAAATATAATTTCAAAAAATCTCAATAAAGACCCACCCCCTGAAACCAAAGGGATAAATATACAGTCCAGTAATTTTTTTTATATTTAAAAAGTAATAAACTTTCACGTTTATATTTTCTAATAGCGTATTGGTATTAAAACTTTATCTCCTAAACTAATGTTCGATGAAATTCAAATGTAAGGAGAAGATTACTCTATGATATTAGCTACAGTGTTTAGGTTTCAACGAAACGCAAATGAATAACACACTACGAATGCTGATGAAGTGTGTAGCAGGACAGAAAATATGTATTCCATTCTGTTGGTGTCTAATTATAGTCCATAAACTCTGCTTTGGTACCGCCAAACAGAAGCAACAAGGCAATTTACAATTGTAAAATTGTTTAAGGTCCTTCGAGCCTGATGTCAGATTACGACATCACGTAACCATATCTTTAACATCGTTTAAAATCTTAGGTTATACTTGCCCCAAATGCCTGGCGCACCTGAGTCCTGAAATCGGACTCGTTTTGTAGAAGTTATGATCTTTCTTAACATACTCGAGAAAGTCAACTTCAACATTTTGCACAGCGGGGACGAAACGAAATTTTTTGGCAGAAGAATATACAATGTTAAATTTGGAAGGAGGACACAACACAGTGACGGAGCTAAGGGGGCTCAAATTTTACCAAACTTTGTTTTCGTCCGATTTTAAATATTTTTATATATTGTTGTAGATTTATTAAACTTTTAAGTGCCGTAGTTTCGGTTCTATAAAAGGTATTGAAGAATTATGACAGCTAAGCAATATAATTTAGATGAAAAAAATCCAGTATGTAATTTTTTCTGATTTTTTTAAATAAAGCAAAAGGATTTTAAAAAAATTATTATTATTTTTTTAACCACAAATATTTTATCTGTAATAAAATTTTCGTTAGTAAAGATGCTTTAATGAAATTTTCGGCGAATGTAGACTTTGTCATATAAAAAGAGAAAGTGAAAAAAAATCTTTAAGATTTTTGTAACAGTAATCCCACAATTCCCAAGAAAATGGCGAAAATCCCAAAAAAACTATTTTTTCCTCATAGAATCAACATATTTTCGAAGTCCCGTCCTCAACATGCAGTAACAAACATGTTGAGGATTCTTAAAATACATTCTGTTTGTTGATTCGTGCTTTGCAATTTGCGAAAATATATTTTAAAGTCAAAACTTTTATATAAAATGGATCTATTGGTCTTCTTTTTTATCTTAACGTCATCTCTGTGAAATTAACTTTCAGAAAAGTGCAACATTTTTATATGTTGCTAAAGAACATCTTATTTCAGAGAAAAAAGACAGATGCTTTTTTGGCCCCCAAAAATACACAAAAAGTCGTCTTTTTTTGCAATTTTCGTGCAAATTCAACCAGTCGTTTAGAAGTTACAGATGTATTTCCAAAAAATTTTGATTCTGCCCAACTGTGTCTTGTAGCTTATCTACCAGATAAGCTAATATTCTGAAAATTTAAGTGCTACTCTATAGCTCTTTCAAACATTTCAATTAAATCCGATCAGTAGTTTAGGAGATACAGATTTGTTACAAAAAAAGAAAAATGATAACTTGAAATATGAAAAAGCTAACATCAAAAAGTCAATCATTACAGCATGCTGTTCAGTAATTTGGATCATTTCCCTCCTATGACATCCTTATGTTACTAGTAAATTTTATAATGGATAGTATGTTTTTTTTTTGCTGGGGAGATTATATGGGATCTATGCGAGTTTCATTCAAATATTTACAATTTTTAAATCTTTTATGTTGGGTAAATCACTATATCAGAAGGATCTTTGTATAGGAGGGCCGATCAAAAACATTCGTCTTTACGCCAAAAATGAAGATATCCTAAAAATGAAGATATACCTAAACTACGTTCACAAGGATTACATGGACAGACAGACATAACAGAGAGCCAACCAGACCCGGACATCGTCGAATAGACATAGAAAGTGATTCTGAGTCGATTGGTGTACTTTATCATTTTAAAATGGACTAAACTAACTAATCATTTTCGGTTACCCTTATTCTAATAAGAACGTCGCGTACCATGACTTTTTCTCTTTTAACTATATTAAAGTAAAGTAATTATACATACATATAAAGGTATATGTATAGGCATATGTATGTTTGTATATATGAATAATTTTTTTGCAATTGTTTGTTGTGTAAAACACAAAAGAGCTTTTGTGTTCTGCTCAACTAAACTTTGCTTACCCATTAGTAAACTAATATGCAAGACAAATGCATACATAAGTATATATACTTACATACGCATGTATGTATGTATGTATGTATGAGTTTATACACATACATATGTAACCAGGCATAAAACTAAAAGTACAAACATACAACATATGTAGATGTGGGAGGATATATAGATATTTAAATACAAACAAGATTGTATAACAATACAATCCACAATACATATATTAGCAACACTGTTGTTATGGTCCTTTTCATTCTTAGTAAATGTATTAGTGAGTATTTATGTAGAAATTCTAGCCTGTTAGTAGAGTATATATTAAGGTCCTTATGCAAGTTTGCTTTAATGTAGGTGTAAGTATGTATAAACACATATACATATGGCAGTATGTATATTCTTAGAAACCCTTTTTACAAAACCTACAATTTTGAATATTTCAGTAGTTTCTAAATATACACATGGCATTGTTTCTGTTTGTAAATTTCTTTGTCTATCTCTTTGCTTGTCTTTTACTGTTCTTCTTACTGTTGCAGTTTTTAAGTTTTAGATGATGGCGCGTTTTTTTAATTTATGTACATATGTATGTACATGTGTATGTATTGGTAGTTAATGTTATTAAACAGAGGAATCTTTAAATGTTACCATTTTTTATTTAGTACTAAACACATAAAGACTAAATGCTATCAACGAAAAAGTAGTGTTTTGGGACAAATCAAATAGAAATTGGTTTCAGCTATTAAAAGCTTTAATATGATTTTTAAAATCCTGTTTACTTCTGCAGCTGGGTAAGAACGTGATACATAGTAAACACTATTAGATATTTATAACTTTTAAAATTTAAAAAGTTAACCTTTTTAAAAGCAATTTTACTTAAAAGAATCTTTCACAATTTCTGCAATTTAATAATATTGTATTTTTTGCTTTTATTATTTTAAAATATTTCTCTCTATTTTCTCTCAATTTTTTTTCTTTTCTTTTTCAAATATTAATTGGCCTAAACTGTATTTCTATTATTACATCTGCAAAAGGCTGCTGTGTATGTCTATGGCTACATTTGTAAAATGGTTTCTCTATGGACAAATTGTACTAAAAGCCAACAAACATTTGTACTAAAAGCCCAACAAACAATGTTATTTACATCATACAAAAATACTCACACACACACACACACACTCATACATATAGAATTACATCTATAGAAAATACACTTTCATTCATTCGTATATTGTTTGTTAAGTGAAGGCTCAACTACTGAAGGATGTTAGTGTCAGTTAGGAAATCATCATTCTTTTTTCCATTTCATTATTTTCTGTTTTTATTCTCGTTTTCTTTTGTTTTTTTTTTTTTTGCCTAGTAGACAAGCAATTAAGATAAAAGCTTAAGAGTGCTGTGTGTTAAGTTTTCTCGTTGTTTGTTTTTTTTTTTTCATTTAGTATTTTTTTTTTTTTTTTGGTTTTTAATAAACCCAGCTTCAACATCATGTGGTGGCTAAGAGATTTATAAAAATGTGTTTCATTTGAAGTCTTTTGCCACGGTGGAAAATATTGTGTGGGGGGCCAGTTGGGATATGTCAACACGAAGACTTTATTATTAGAGTTGAATTTTAGGTATTTTGTTTATGAAATTTTGGTCATTAAGTGCAATTGTGCGTTTGCAGATAAAGGAAAAATATGGGAATTGAGGAAAAGTAATATAAATATTATGACTTGAAATTTGTGTTAATCTTTTGGAAATACTTGATAATTTTTATTTTTTTAATTTGGAATTAATTAAGAGCAATGCCAAAGATCTCTTCAAAAAAAAAAGACACAAAGAGCAAAGTCGAATCTTGTTTATGAAAGAATTTTGTCTTTAAAAATAAATATAAATCCTTAGCTTAAACAAAGGCTTCAACAAATCTTAAATGTTTTTTGGCCAATATCTCAGTTATTTTATTGCTTCAGAAACTCGAAACCTGGATTTAAACTTGGTTTTTAAGCACAGCTCCAACATTTATGAACCGATCTCACCGAATTTCAATAACAAAATTCTCGAAGGGATTTCCAATCGTTTGATATATATATTATATATGTCAGTTATCGGGGGGCTTCATAAACACCATTTCAACCGACATACGGAAGTACGGACATGGTCCTATCGTCATCATCCAGCATTTGTTTTCTAACAAAATTTATAGAAATTACAAACAGAATGATAAACTTCTTGTGGGGAAGGGTATAATAACGCCAAACAGTAGTTCAAAAACGTTTGTTTTAGAAATAATTCTTTAACTCCCCTAGAGTAAAGAGAAGCGATTCCACACTAGTCACGTGACAGGTTCTCAGGGCTAGTGACCGGTTCCAGCTCCGGAAATTTATATGAGAAAAACCTGTCACTTTTAAATGTGACAGCCCCTTGGGACAGGTCGCAGGATAAGTCACAGCACTGTTATTCAGGTATTTTTTAACTTTTTAAACAGTTTTGCTTATTAATTTCTTAATTAAATTTATGTTTATTTTTATTTTATAATTTTTCATTAATGTCGATGGCGGCACCCAGAATCGAACCCGTACTCATCTAAACATTAACCACTCAGCCACTGATTGTATATATGTTATAAATGACTCTCAGTTGTTAAATAGTAGGGTATCCAATCGATTAACCACCATTCGGTTATCCGATTAATTTTTGTCGATTAACTGTTCGAATAATTGAAAACTCTCTATTTTCGGTTAACGAATAAACCAAATAATTTGTGTCGAACAATCGATTGACCGAAATCTAGTTTTTTGGTGTTATAATATAATATTTTTTTATTTTAAATTCAAATTTATGTCAACATCATTTCTAAATTCGGAGAATAGACATTTCTAGCAAAAATAAATACAATCGACTTTNNTACAAATTAATATGCGTATAATATGTGGCCATAATTATGTTAAGAAGTTAAGAGAAATTAATTTTTTTGTAAAGGGTGTTGTATGAAGAGTTTTATTATAATATTTAATAATACATAGGGACTCAAATTCTGTATATTTGTGATATATATGATCATTAAATTCTGTACTTATAAATCACTTCCCTGGAGTTCAAAACTAGTCACGTGACAGGTTTTCAGGGCTAGTGACCGGTTCCACTTCCGGAACTTTATATGAGAAGAACCTGTCACTTTTACATGGGGTTGTCATTGGAGGTGGCTAATTAGCTCCTTGCGACAGGTGGCAGTATAGGTCTCAGTACTGGTCCTATAGGGCAGGTTTAGTCTCGATTATTATAACAAAAATTTGATAAAAATTCGGTAATAGTTTACTTTTTAAATTTATGTTTTATTTTTATTTTATAATATTCCCTTAATGTTAATGGCGTTACCCCGAATCGAACCCGAGCTCATCTAACGCATGTTGTTTTATAATCTTCAACGTTGACCACTCAGCCACTGGTTGCTATGGCTCTCATTTATTAAATAGTGAGTGTGTTTGTGTCAACTGGTTCTCAATTGGAACTTTGGTGACGATTAAGGTGTCAATTGGTACTCAACTGGTACAAAGAAAGCGCTTCATTAATACAATTGGCACAAATTTTCCGAGGGGCTTTTTTCAAATTAAAGCTAGTTCTCATGATAACCCCCAATAAAAAAAATTAGTATAATTTAGGTGTCACTTTATTTTGTATTATATCTCATGAACAATTTGTGGGCTTAATTTTGAAAGATAGCAAACATAATAACATAATTTTATATTAGAGGGAAAAAAATTTGTTAAAAAAATTAAAATATTTCTTCTAATTTCTTCATACAAAAATTTATTTAATTATTTTTTAGTTTATTTTACAATTAATTTTTATCATAATATTTCATAATTTGTTATATGTGATTTTAAACTATTTTTCCCTGAATGAATGCTAATGTTTTATGTGTAAAAAATGTGAAGAGTGCATCTTAAGCAAGAAAAATAATTTGGACCGAAACAATGTAATTTACAATATTTATTACAATAAATCATTAAAATCTGAGGAATAGAAGTTAAGAAGTTATGGACATTTAAAGTTACATATTACTGTTATGTGTGATGAGCTAAGCTAGATGGTGTTAAAATTGACAACATTCTGTATTAAAATGTTTAAGAACTGATTACTTTTACTGATTACTTTTATTTTTAAGAAATATATCTTTATAATGATAGAATATAAAATTTAAATTTGTTCCAATTTCTGATTTTTAAAAAAGATATTTTATTTTATGTTTTATTTTATTGTTCAAAAATTAGACCTAATATCTCTACAACTGTAGAGCGTATTAAAAAATAATATAAGTATGATTTGAGAACAATTTTAATTAGAATTTTTTCATATTTTTTTGATCAAAATCAGATAAATCGTTTTCAGATAAGTATGATTCAATATAAGATGCGTTCTCTTTAATTTTTCAAAACGCTATTTGTTACGAGAACTAGAGTCAAGTTTTTAGAAAATTTTGAATTAATGTTATAAAACAGCTGAGTGATTCCATATCAAAACGCACAGATTTGATATCTCCGATTTCAATGAAATTCGCTTCAGATATTAAGTATTGCAAATGTTATTCAAATCACAATTTTTCTTAGTAAAGAATCCTCCTGGTCCAAAAAGCGGTTGAATTTTTTCCAAAAGTAATCACACTTTATTGCTCATAACTTCTAAAATATATATAATTATTATTTTTATTTCATTTAATAGACTCTAAAAGGACAAATAAAATATTTATATACTTCCTTGTTTTAAAACTACACTAAAATTAAGTTTTTATTTTCTATAGCTTAGGAGTTATTAATAATTGGGATTTATTTTTGTCCATAACTCCTAAACTAAATATGGCTTCTACTTGAAAATTTTATATCCATACGTAGACAATTTATGTCAACCATAAATAATTTTTAAGGAATATTAAAAATACCGGTTTTTGAGATATAATAGTTTTAATTTATTTTTTATATCTTTAACTTTGACCTTTGAACTTTTGGTGTAAAAAACTATGTATATATTGTTATGAGGGTAATATCTTTGTCTATAATATGCAACAACAACTAAAGATCTACCATGTGTATTTAAGAAGTTATTAGTAGTTAAATAGATATTCATTTCCATACCAGAAGGAAAGATGAGTCCATGAAGTTTCATGATTCGATTTAAAATTAAATTAATTTAATTGTTATATTTTCTGGTAAACACGTTTTCAATTATAATCTTTTGTAAAAACCCTGTTCTATTAACACCTCATGCCCAAGAAACTTTATTTGAAACACTTTCTTATTTCACATCATGTCGTTTTAATGGCAAAATATGTGGAAGTACTCCCACATCAGAACTTGTAGGTGGTAAACATTTCGTTACGGTTTTTGCCAATTTTATTGTGTTGAAATGT
>MINK01190366.1:4490-15775 GCA_001735545.1 Phormia regina | reverse complement strand
ATTAGTCTCCGAATCACTTTGTCTGTCTGGCTCTCTGCCCGTGTAAACATTGTTAACAAAATACAGATCGATATTTTAAACATAACTTAAAGAAATTTGATAAGAACATTTATTTTACCACTATAGAATTTGTTCATGATCGGTTCATTACCTCAATTACCTCATCCCATACATATGTCCTCCCGGAATAGGGGCTTATTGGTCATAAATATTGTCGGGGCAAATTTTTATATAGATATTATTCTTTGTGACAAATTTCACGAAAATAGGTCCATAATATGCCATAACTCCTATATAAGGCCCACTTTAAAGATTCGTCTTAAACAGTGTTGCCACGATTTAAAAAAAAATAAGCTAAATAGAACTTTAAAAAGTCCAGAAAGACCTTATTAGAAACACATTTATTTATTAGTTCTCATTAGTTTTTGGTATTTCTTGAAGATATATTTTTAATTATAATATTTTATTATAATATTTTCATAGAATGAAGCGCCGCAGTCGAAAATTTTCGTTAACAAATATAAATAATGTGTATTTGGGGATCAAAGATTATGTGTAATGGATAAAGTTAGTGTCTAGTTGCTCCGCAAACTCCAGTTTCAGTTGTGGGAAATCAACTTTGGGAATGAGCAGTACGAAGCCACTCGCGAGAACGAGCAACCGTGAGAACAGACAACTGAAGTTTCCTAAAAAATAGGACTTAATTTTTACTATGGTGTATAATAAACTCGGAGACTAATATGGCATGTTCTTGACTTGCTTGAACCTCCACGACTGTAATTAAATCATTTGCTCTTATATTTATTCATGTATAAACTTAATGAGAATTACATCGACTGTACAATTAAATCCAGTTGATATATTATAAATGTGTGGGTATATATGGTAGGGATCGTTCAATGCAATTACAATGTAATACAATGTTTTAGTACAAAAATAATTCATATTAATAATATTAATAAAATCAATGGAAAATATCATACTTCGTTAAAAAAATCAATTAAGAAAATTAGTAGAATATTTCCAAATAATACACGAACTTCCGTGCCCATCAAAAGTAGAATATTTCCAAATAATGCATGGAATAATGCATCAAAAGTCCTTAACTGTCTAATATTAATATGTAGTTCACAAAATTATATATTGTGACAAAATTTTTAATTGATTTTGATAGATTTTTTTACTATTAAACAAAACTCTTTACATTTATAATCTCAAAAAGTCGTTTGTTTGTAATAATATGTACAAAGAAAATAGTCACCAGTTAACAGATATAAACTAAAAACGTCTTCTAATTGTCAACTCTTACAAAAAAAAAAAAAAAAAAAAAAAAAAAAAAAAAAAAAAATAATAATTAAAAAATTTATTAAACCAATGAAGTAAGTAATTGAAATTTACTTTACTTTTATTTTATTTTTGCTTGATATTATTAACATTTTGATAAAAATGTGTTAATTGAATCGAGAGAAAAAGTTATAGTTGGTCAAACCCGACCACATGATACCCTACACCATTGCCTATGTATACAAAAATTCAGGAAGATGGTACTATACTTGTATTAAGTGAAAAACAAATAAAAAAAATCTATTACGTAGTTACTGAGATTAACATGTATTTGGTGATTCCCAAAAATTGGGTCTTATATGGGAGCTATGGTCAATTATGGACCGATTTTCACGAAATTTAGCATACGGATTTGTGGTTACATAAATCTTATTTCATTATTTAAATTTTTAAGATAGTTTTGAGTGTTAAAACTCTATTCCGGGAGAACATTTGCATGGTATCTGGTTGAAATAATGGGCCGATCATGATCAAAATCAATGGGCTTCGTCCATGTGCAAAAAAAAGTTATATGTACCAAATTTCATCAAATTATATCTGAAATTGCGACCTGTACACAAACAGAAAAATTTTGTTTATTTAAAAAGAATATCAAAAAATGTTCCTGGAAAAATAGAAAAAATTCAGTTCGAATAACAATCATAATAACGAGAATATCAATTTATATAATTTTGTTTAGAGATCACTTTATGTGTGAACAATTTTTTCTTACTCTTCTTTTGAAGAAAAAGTAAAATGAAAGATTCATAAAAGATTATATTTTTCATAGAATCATTATAGTTTCAGGTCATTGTAATAGTAAAATCATTTTTGTCCTTAAAGAAGATTGAAAGTGAAATTATATTGTGTATAATTAATATTAATTTAAATATTAAGTATACGTTATATATATAAGGACAAAAAGTATAATTAATATTAAAATGAAATATTGCTCATACGTCTGCGTATGTGAAAAATGTTTTTTAACTGAGAATTTTTGCGTATAATTAATATAATTATGATTAGCTTTTTTTTGCAAATTAATGAAAATCATAATTATATCATAGTGTTATACGCAAAAATTCTCAATTAAAAAACTTATTAAACAAAGTTCTGGTTTCGATCTAAAACAACGGTTCTCAAATGGGGGTCCGTAAGGACATGTCTGGGGTTCGCGAAGATATGTTGAAAAATATTCTCAAACATACACTTTTTTAATAAAAATATTATGTAGAAATTTTAAAGAAAAATTTCAATTAGTGTCTGAATCTATATAAAAATGGAGACATATTTATACTAGAGAAAGAAAACATCTGTTATTTTTTATTTTTAAAAAATTCAGTAAAAATCAAATGATGTGAAAACTTTAAAATTGGGATTTTTTTACAAGTCCTTCGACTAAATACTTTTAAAAACTATTATAGATTTCTAAACTGTATACCGTGTGCAGATTTGTGCTTTCGGATTTTAGAAAATCGAATGGTATCACGCTTGGGTTATGGGAATTGTTTTCTACTTTAAAATCATATCTTCAAAGATATCTTTCAGAAAAGTAAAAACTGTGTACACGTTTTCAAAGATAATTTTAATTTAAAGAAAAAAAAAAAAAAATTAGTATCAAAAATAAAAATTTCAAAATTTCTTTATTTAATAGATAATTTTTGCTTTTCAATTATGTAAAGAAGAAACTTATACAAATACATTAATACATTAAAACTGGTAAAATTGAACAAATATTCCAAAGGCAAATAACTTGAAGCCAAGAACACAAGCATAACCAACCGATTAGAAATTACAGTTATTTAAAAGCGTCATTAACTTTTTTATATTGGTGCTTCAATGGCCTTTTAGAATTTTAATCATAGAATAATATCTAGTGGAATAAAGTTGTTATTGCTTTGCTGAAAAGCGCGACTTATTCGCCGGGCTATACAAGGAAAAATGTTAACCATGCTCGTTATTTAATTTTGAACATACAGTTCAAAATAGCGAATTTACATCACGCTTATCTGGCTACGTAAACTATTTTGCCTAAAGAATTGATATTCCAGCATATGATTTATCGCCGAAAAATTTTTTTAAATATCATATAAAACAACTTACATACTCGAACAATTACATAATAATTCTTATATGATTTTTTCTATGTTCTACCATGGGCTCGCGACAACAATGGAATTCGTCCCAATCAAGGCTGTCGCGAAGGCGAGAACCTGATTAAAATTTATCCCCGCTAAAAAAAAAAAAGCCCCCAATTTCTTTTGCAGAGACATTACCAATCACACTCCACCACACACACTTTTACAATATTATTGAACTGTACAATTATTCAACTTTCCTATCTTATCTTTCTAAACAATACGCCCACTGTTTACATTCATTACTGTCCAGTCCGTAACTAGCAACTATTCTTAAAATAGAAAAAAAAAATTGTGGCATTTAAGAGTTTTAAACAACTCTTGTCTCAACTATCGGAATATCGCGCAAGGCAAAACAGAATATAATATTTTAAAAGAGAGCACTCTATTCAGTTGGCTAATCTCATTGCGCCGGTCTAAAAAAAAGAACTTTTTGGCAATTCTTCTGGGCACAACTATGGGTCCGCACCCTGCTAGGGTGCCAATTAGACTTCTTCTAAAATAATTTATTGTTCCATACATTAAATGCTGGATATATAGTCCACGGTAGGCTCCAATAAAAAGTGATCGTGTGTCTGACTCAATTTTTTCTACTATAACCATGTTCAAGATACAAAAGTATCAGTCTTAGCGTATAGTATAACAGAGAGATTTTCGTAAAATAGTCTTTTTTTGCGCCGCGAATAAACTTTGGTTTTGAACACCGCAATATAAATTTAATACTTATGCTCTTCGGTTAGGTAAGTTTAACACATATTATTAGCATACTTGAATTTTGGCTTCCTATAATGTTATAAACATCAAGTGTGTCTTGTCCTAAGGAACAATCTCCGCAAGTGAGTGAATGTGCACACACCATAAATGTTGCAACATAGAGATACGTGTTCATGATCAACTTTCATATACCAATACGAACATTATAAGCCCCTTAACATTTGAGGAATTATAAACTTTTTACTCTTAACGGGTTGATCTTATAGTAGGGAGAGTGTTTTTATGGATTTAAAACTGCTAACATGTAAGGCTTGGGGTTGGGTAATAAACATATTTCAATATTATTGGGGTAATCTAAATGAAAGTTAGACAAAAATTTGTGTTCAAGATTTACAGAATGATCCAACGCTACCAGTCGCTAATATAGAGGTGTAATAATTCACATGACCGTCTTACAACTTCACCCTTATGTTATAGACTTTGATATTACATTTAAGCCTTCTTTTTTTTTTTAGTTAATATTTAAATATACGGAAGTTTTTTTTTTTATATACTCTATGTAGAGGTCCTAAAAGGTCAATTTAAATATAGGAATTTAACAATAAAGGTAAAAAAAATTATTGGAAAATAATTTTACAAAAATGTCTCCATATTCCTATACTTTTTATTAAGAACGAAAAAGTATTTAATCCAATGATTTATTAGAAACTTGAAATTCATTAAATAAGTTATTAAAATATCAATACATAATACGGGACAGGTGCGCTCAGACGACATTGAACGATCGTAAATTGAAACGTCCAGGATCTGACCCTTTGGAGTCATAACGATAGGATGGGACTTTCAGGATTTAGTTAATTTTGAGTCTACGAGAGTGTTTTCTAAAATTAAAGTATTATGATTTTATTATAATTCCTAGATAAAATCAGACCCTAAACACATATGTCGTAATAAATGAAGGAGGTTACACCATATATTAATAATCATAAATGCTTGTCAATACTTAATAATGATTTTATTAAAAAGAAATAATGAAAAAAAATTCTAATATTAAAATTTTTCTTCAAGTCTTTACCTTCACATTAACTACTTAAAATATGGCGATCAACAGTTTAAAAATATGTTAAAGACGCTATTTTTTGTTTGAAAATAATATTGCATGATTTTCAAATGATATCATAGAATTGGAACAAAAATGTTTTTTTCTTTGTTTGATATAAGAAAATTTATTAAAGAACTCTTCTTCCTTGTCTTATATCATAATTGTTGCCCAATAAAATAAGATTCATTTCAATGATATTTTTAGGATCACAAACAGAATTATATCTATGTTTTTTATTATTGTTTTAATAATTAGTTAGCTTTAGTTTGGTATTTTTTTTTTGTTTTAGATATATTTATTTCTTTTCTCTAAACTCTCTTTAATTTGTTGATGTAAATAAAAATTGTCATCTGATCAGACTATTTTAAATACCTATATTGTTGCTCAAGCGCAATATCGCTTATTTCCGGAAGTACATCAGTTGATTTACTGGTTTTATATAAATACTTACGTTCTTATATATTTCTATGTTGGTGTATGTGTGTTACTAGTAGATTATTTTTGTTTAATATATTTTGGGTAACTGTATGCAATCTCGTATTCTTTGTATAGAAGTACCTTTAGGAAATTTCAATATCTAAATTGTTTGGTTTTAATATAAATTTATATATCCATAATGAATCGGAAAAAAAATATCGGCACTCTATTTGTGGGCAATACTCCTCCTGCGTTAATTTTACATTTTCGTATCAAAAGCGATGGTGAGGGCCGAAGTTTTAACTTATTCCTATCAGGAACGATTTGTGTTGATGCAAAGTAGTATTGTAAGTCTCTTACTCATTTTGTCTATTCTCTTCATGTTTATATCATATATTGATCTAAGTCACTTCATCATTTATGAAATTCATAATTAAAATTTTGTTAATTTGAATTATTGGATTTTATCTATGGTAAATAAATATTCAATAACTAATTTTATTGTATTTAACATGTACTATGGAAGACAATATAGTCCTTATAGAAGATAAGTATATATTTATTATTAATTATGTTTTAAATGTTATTTATATATGTTATAGTATTTTTATTATGTTGCTTCTATTATTTAATAGAAAATAAGGGAAGAGATATATTAGATTCGTATTAGTAGGTTACCTCAGAATCTAATTACGAAGTGAGTAAATTGTAATTTTAGTATAAAGAAATTTTGGTTTGGCAGCTTGTTCTACTCAGAATTATTGGGTTTGAAAGTTTATTATGTTCTGTGTGTGAAATTTATCTGGAGACGGATGAAAAACTTCTATCTAAATTATCAAGATAGAGTTCTTAAATAAAATAAGCGGAACATGGGCTAACATAGGGAGTATATGAAGGTTTCAAATGTTATGGAAGAATGAATAATTTCCTGGGAATTAGTATTGCTATTTGAAAAATTAAAAAGTATAAAAAAAAAATGACATATATTACGCGCATTTTTTATTCGCAACATTTAATTTCTTAATGGCGTATTGTCCATCCAATTAGATTAATGCTATTCTTGTCACATATGTAGGTAAGGCTGAGTAAACTCTTTTAAATATTTATAGAGAATAATTCAACGCGCTCATAATTGTTTTCTTGCTACTTTTTTCACAATAAACAGATTAATGAAGCCGAACTTATTCTAATATGACTTTTCTGATTAGCTTATGTTAAATAAGTATCAGAACGAAAACGTAAACAGTTAACTATTTAATATTTGTTATTCTGTGAAAACAGTAGCGATAATACGTTTAAACAGTTTACGCTGATGTTGATATTTACATGTGATTATCGAAATCGTGATCATAATAGTAAATATTTATGATAATTTTCTAAAAAATTGTATGAAGATTTTCGGAGCGCGATTCTTTTTAAAACGTGTTATATACATTTGATTTCATGACACAATCCCTATATTTATTTTTAAAATATTGGAATCAATAGTTTTTAAGGTTGTCAATTTATGAAACAAATTAAAATAGAATCAATAACAATAGTAAATATCCTATGTTGAGAGATATAAAACTAAAAATTTAACACAGTTGCATAATTTCATATGTTTCCGTTAATTTAGACTTTTAATTTTGTTGATTTTATACTAATTTATATAGGTGAAATTTTAATTATTCAATAGTGCTCATCATGTGAGTTGGATCTGTAAAACTAGGCAGCTGATAATAGAAAATCTAATTTAAACGAGTAAAACTTTCAGGAATGGTTATGTATAAGATGGTATATTTTCCTTTTTTATAGCTAAAGGTATGCAAATTTGTATAACATAAACCTGTCTTTTAATTTTTCTATACAAGTATACGACAATTTTTTAAATATTGGACTATTCTTCTCATTTCACATACTTCGCATAGGCGAGTTCTCCAACTGGATCCTCTCACTTAAATAGTAATGCTTTAATTTGTTTGTTTATGTGAATAAATATTTAAATATACTAGGCAATGTTCCATGCCGTAATTTATGGCACTACGGAACACCCTAGATGAGATTTTCGAACTACAGTATAATAAACCTTCGCACACAATAGGTATACATGAACTAATATATCACAAAACTACTCGGTCAAACAAGAGGACAAACTTATTTCAGTTCATGGTTAAAATTTAGAACAATAATTTCATATAGTGCTTGTAATGGACAAAATTAAGAAAACTTTTAATGAGCTGAGTCCATAATTGACCATTGTTCCTATATAAAAATCACCCAGGAAAAAATTTGTATATCAATTTTTTATACTTTCGACTTTGATAAATTTTCATTAATTTTTGCAACATTTACTTTAAGGAAGAAAAAAATTTAAAAACTTCCTTGAACATTTCTATAAAAAGCTAAATTAGCAAAAATGTTCTATTAGTTAAAAAGTTATTTGCAAAAAAAAAAAAAAAAACAATCGTATAAAAATAAAATTTCTGCGAGAAATAAACTTTTTATTAATTGCATGCGAATTCCGCATAAATACCTAGAGGCTACATATTTATTGTATTTATTTTTTTGCTCTATTTGCAATAAATGGAAAATAAAGTACTTATTATACTTCCAANNNCAATTTGTTTTGTTATCACAATAAATTCGTTTATCACTCGGTCGAGAATAGCCCTGTAATTCTGTTATAATAACGTATTTATGTTAACTACAGACTTTCGTTCTGTTAAATAAAATATTGTGATTACAGAATACAAAATTAATAAAAATCATGTTGCCAACGTTAACAGAATGAACGTTTGAGTTATAGAAGAGTTCTAGCATATGGGCTCCAAATTATCGATGTATATTCCAATTTAGATCTAACATAAGTTAAGTATAAAACCTTTAAGGTATAAGGATCTGAAAAATTTAAACTATTTCTTTTGATAAAGGCTAGAACAGAATATGCCTTAAAAATTAACACCTCTAAATGCGGTATACAAGTAAATTTTGAGTCAAAAATTATTCCCAAATCCTTAACTTCATATACTGTTTTCAATTTGGAAGAGCCAATGTTAAAAAAGACATAAAGTGGATACCGAATATGAGGGAATGAAATATGTACACATTTGTCTAGTTTAAATTTTAATTTTTTATTTATGCACTAAGAATGCAAGTAATTTAGGTCTAATTGCAGTTGCTGTGCATGCTCAAGAATTTTTATTTTCAAAAAAATTTTCAAATCATTAACAAATAGTAAATATTTAGATTTTTCAAATGCTGCCTTAATAAAAGTTATAAAAAACCATCATATATAGGATAAAGATTCTGCCCCCATCACCTGACAAATCTGACCCATGGGATGTGGTTGTTACGACATTTTTGAGCACTTTACAACTTCATAATAAAAATAAACTTAACATGGAGATAGTCAGAGTTAAAAGGGCTTAAATATAAGCCAACATATCTAAGTTTTTATCACTAAAGAAAATTTATTGATATCGTGAACCGTTTTGAAGATATAACAATATAAGCAAAAAGTGGACATTGAATCTGTATCATAAAATTAATAGATTTAATAATGTCTGTCAATGTATCCATATTCTAAGCCTGGTTTATAATTTAAAATTACCATAAAAAACACTGTAGTTTTGTACACCCTTTACGCGCTGTTCCCCCTTATTACTCATATATCAACCATGTGCTAATTAAGTGGGGGAATTCTAATTTCAATTTGTATTTATTCCCACATTTTAATTAACATATTAATATTTATTTAACAATAAATATTTTACACCCCATAAAAAAAAATTACATATTTTACAAAAAAGTACCGTTATATTTTTAAATTCCTAACAAATATTTCAAGTACTTTTTATACAAAAACAAGCCTTATATGGTTAACATTTTTGATAGACTTCAAAACAATAGAAACCTCAATACAATACAATACTAGTTTATTAAATAAACAAAAACAAATTGAACAGATTTTGTCATGATTATTGTTAAACATTTTGGCAAAACAAATAAAGGCATAAAAGAAAACGTTAGGCGTACGCCAAAAAAATAAAAAAAAAATCGAATGTCTCCACCAAATTTGTATGCGTTAAACATTAAAGTCGAGGTAAAGGTAGTGAATTTTTTTTTAGCCTAATGGTTTTGTTTATTTAAAATATTAGTCATCGCATAAAGACAATTTACTCTATATCACACACATCTTGAATTTCGACGGAAATTCCATAAAAGCAAATAAATAGGTGTTCAAAGTTTTAAATTTGTTTATTTACCCACATTTTTTTCTACTTTTTCTATTTTGTAGTTTTTTTTTCTCTTTTGTATTTGTTTGCTGGTTTGTTTTTAACCAAATGATGGCATTAACGTATTATAAATTTGTGTGATTATTATAATCACTTTGTCTTGGCAATACATTTGTTTGAAACGTAAATTATTTGCCAAATATAAATATTACTCCATTGTATCTGCTTTTGTTTTGAAGATATATATTTTTTGTTATTAAGAGAAGATTAGTTATAACATCTTCAAATGTTTGACGTCGTTTATTGTCTATGGCTGTTTTTTTTTTTTATTTTATATTTTTTTTTATTTTTTCTATTTTATAAAATAAAATTCAAATCATTCATGACGTTGCTAAAATTATGTGTTTAATTAAAGATTTCGTCTTTCTCTTCGTACAAATGTAAATTGTGAAAGTTTAAATATCAAATTGTTTTGAGTTTTTTTCGCTCTTATCTTTTGTTTGTGTTTTTTTTTTATTAATAGAGGATACACTGGGGTTTTCCCCAGTTTAATAAACAAAACATATGTGAGTTTTGGGTTAATTTAAAATAAACCTAAAGGTTATAACAGTCAATTAGAGAGAAAAAAAGAACCTTTCATTTTTTTAAAGTAGCAATTTTTTTTTGTTTTAAAGTTCGTGTCTTAAGTTTTTTGTTTTGACAAACATCTACTTTGAAAAAAAAATAACAAAAAGTCTAACAAATACAAAAGACTTAAGTCACGAACTTTACCTTTGTTTAGAATAAATAATTGGGAATGAGAATTTATTATTTAGAAGATACAAAGTATCAAACAACATCATCATATCATGATGTAGATGAAATATAGTTTCAATTAAATTAATTAAATTATTCGTTGCATTATAAAAGGTCTATTTTAAAATATGAGCATTAGTTTTATTTATATTATTAAATTTGAACTTAAAAAAATTTGAAATTATTCATATGAAAATAAATGTAATTAATTTAAATATTTATATTTATATAATAAATATTAAATAAGTTCACATATATACATACGTCTTGGTTAAGTGATTTTAGTAAAGTTCATAAAGGTCACCTTGAGAATTTAATTCTGTCATATAATTGTTGGGGATATATATATATATAAAAGAGTAACATTAATGACTGACTGACTGATTCATCATCCCACAGCCCAAACGGCTGTTGCTAAAGAAACGAAATTTGTAACGTGGATAGGTCTCCCTCCACATAGATCCACTAAGACGGAAAGGGTAAAAACGGGAAAAATCAGTAACCTTATAACTCATAATCTAATAATGATACAAAAAATGTTGAATAGTTATCGTTATTCATTTAAAAAATAATTGGACA
>MINK01190355.1:2941-14477 GCA_001735545.1 Phormia regina | reverse complement strand
AAATTTTCAATAAAAAAATTTGACGAAAATGTTCTCCTAAAAGAAAATTTAACGAAAATATCTTTTAAAAAAGTAACGAAAATTGTTTATAAAAAAAAAGAAAATCTAATGAAAATTTTCTCTAAAAAAAGAAAATTTAACAAAAATTGACAATAAAAAAAAAAAAAAGAAATTGACGAAAATGTTCTCCCAAAAAAAAATTTAACGAAAATTACTTTAAAAAAGTAACGAAAATGTGAATAAAGAAAATGTAACAAAAAATTTCTTTGAAAAAAATTTTACAAAATATTTCTATACAAAGAAAAAGACATTTTAACGAAAACTTTCTATAAAAAGAAAGTTTAACGAAAATTGTCAATAAAAGGGAAGAAGATTAACAAAAAACCATTTGGCGAAAATTAAATTAAAAACGGCGACGAATTAATTTTTATAAATGACTCCACATGATGTCTATTTTAATTAGAACTACTGTTGATTTATTTTTTTCTCTTAATCCAAGATAATATCTTTCAAATCAACAAACATCTGTAATTATTATTTATTTCAAAAACATTTTCTGCTTTTTTTATTTTTTATTTTACTTCTGTTTTCAATACAAATCATTAGCAATTATCAATATTGCATTTGCGTGTTTTTTTTTTTTATTTTTTTATTTTTCAAAATGTAGATTATTTGACTTGATGTTTATTATTTTTGCCTAAAAACGTTTAACACGCATGCTATCTATTTGTGTGTGTGCGTGTGTGTTAAATATTTATGTTATGTCTTTAAAATTGACACCAATATGTTATGCCAAAAAAACAAAAATAATACAAAACCAAAATAAACACAAATTTAATAAAACAAAATAATCTTAAATGAGCAGCCAAGTTTTAACCAAAATATTCATTCATTCATTCAAATGTCTAAATCAACTAAAATGAATGTTTAGTATCAAATGGATTTCAATGTTTGTTTGTTCGTTTGTCTGTCTGTCTATTTGTTATTGGTTTGTCATTTTAACCAATATGATCCCAACCATCCATCTATTTGTCCAATAACCAACTAGTCATTCATTTGCTGTTTTAGGTTTCACTGTATTTTATTTTTTTGATTTAATTTTCTTTAGTATGCAAATATTTGTTAAATCTGTCTATATAACAGAATGAAAAAAAAAAATAACAAAAACATATGGAATTTGTTAGTTTTAGTTGGAGGAAAAAATATTTTATATAAACCAGGGTAATAACAGACAAAGTAACCGAAAGAAACTTAAATAAATTTAATAAAAAATATTACGCAATATTGTGTGTGGTTTGAAATGTTTATGTTTTAATGTGTGCGTTTTTTGGAAGTATGTATATGTAGGTACATTTTTACTTTTTTTATAAAAAAAAAAAAATTAAAACCTACATTTTGTTTACACGCAATTACTAAAGATAAAAAAATTATGTGTGTGAAATTTAATTAAATAAAAGTTAGTTAATCCAAGTTATTTTTTTTTAACTTAAAGTTGGCATAAAGACAAAAATAATTTAATTTAAGATAAATGTGTTTGAAAATTATTGATACGTCATTAACAATTAAAGAAATACTTTTGATTTTATTACAAAAAATATCAAAGGTATTTTAAAATGCAATATTTAATAACAAACAACAACAAAAAATTACATATTTTTATTCGACATTTTTAAAAAATTATTTTTATAAAAAATTTTCGATTAAATTATTCTTTTATAAGAAATTTTTTGAACAAATTCCTTTTATAGGGAATTTTGGACAAATTTCCTTTTAAAGGCAATTTTTCTTATCAAATTTCCTTTTCGATCAAATTTCCTTTTAAGGAAATGTTTTCAACAAATTTCCTTTTATAGGAAATTTTTCAATAAATTTCCTTTTATAGGAAATTTTTCAATAAATTTCCTTTTATAGGAAATTTTTCAATAAATTTCCTTTTATAGGAAATTTCTGAACAAATTTCCTTTTATAGGAAATTTTTATACAAATTTCCTTTTATAGGAAATTTTTGTACAAATTTCCTTTTATAGGAAACTTTCCAATAATTTTCCTTTATAGAGAAATTTTCAATAAATTTCTTTTATAGAAATTTATAACAACATTTCCTTTTATAGGAATATAGACAAATTTTCCTTTTAACTTAGAATTTTATAGACAAATTCCTTTTATAGGAATTTAAGACAAATTTTCCTTTTATAGAAATTTTTCAATAAATTTCCTTTTTATAGAAATTTCTTCCAACAAATTTCCTTTTATAGAAATTGTCAACAAACTTTCCTTTTATTAGAAATTGTCAACAAATTCCTGTTTATAGGAATTTCTCCAATATATTTCCTTTTCATAGGAAATTGTCTCAATATATTCCTTGATAGAAAGTGTCAATATATTTCCTTTTTATAGGAATTTCTCAATAATATTCCTTTTATTTAATACTGTCCCAATAAATTTCCTTTTATAGGAAATTTTTCAATAAATTTCCTTTTATAGGAAATTTCTCAATAAATTTCCTTTTATAGGAAATTTTTCAATAAATTTCCTTTTATAGGAAATTTTTCAATAAATTTCCTTTTAAAGGATATTTTTCAACAAATTTCCTTATAAAGGATATTTTTCAACAAATTTCCTTATAAAGGATGTTTTTCAACAAATTTCCTTTTATAGGAAATTCTCGATAAAATGTCCCTTTTATAGGAAATTTTCGATTAAATCTCCTTTTTTAAGAAATTTTTCATTAAATTTCCTTTTATAGGAAATTTATGGACAAATTTCCTTTTATAGGAAATTTATGGACAAATTTCCTTTTATAGGAAATTTTTTTAGGACATTTTATAGGACATTTTAGATTTCATTAAATTTTATTTTTATGCTGAAATGAATATTGAAATTTTTTTTTAATTCTTTAATATTTCTTTAATCATTCTTTTCTCTACCAAAGTCTCCTACCAAATGTTATCTTAATTTGTGCTGAAAAAAATGTCTCAATTTAATATAATATGCCAGCATGTTTTTTGTTATTGTTTAAGTGTTAAATTCTTATCTTTAATAAAAAAATGTTTTTATTATTTTACTTTTTACAATCATTTTAAAAATAAACTTGAATAACTAACTATAAGAGAAATGTATAAGAAAGTTTTAAATCTTATTTTGTTTATGTTTTTCTAAGAAATAAAAAATAAAATCTTTAATTTCAAAATAAAAAAACAAAAAACTACTTTTCTAAATTACCAAGACATAATTATATGCTTTCACAAGTACTTAAATGCACAATGGACTTAAACGATAAAAATAGCAGAAAGAATTCTATGACAATTGCAATTTAATAATATAAAAGAAAATTATTTTTATATCAATTGTAACTACTATAGCTTATTGTAAGCATTACTTTGTAATCTATGATACTACACTCTACATTACCTTAGCAGCTTTTTGTTATCACGTAGTAGCATAAATATATTGAAATATTCTTCTCCAAGTAAAAATGCGCTTAACAATAAGTTTATATATGTTTGAAACTCTGTTAAGCCTAAATATTTTTATAATATATACCTGCAACGCTAGATAATGCCCTTTATAGCCCACTGTTTTTTTATATATTTTTATTTTGCTCCTTTAAAAAAACTATTCTTTTGCAACTTTGTTATCATGTTCTTCATAATCAGATTCTTTTGTAATTCATTTTTTTATTATTATTTTTTTTTTTGCCAAAATTTACAAAATATTTTACGCTAATTGGCAAGTTTGCCAACTTAATTTTGTTGTTTTTTTTTTCTACTTGTTTTTTGTGTCAAAAGTTAATTAAGATAATAAAATTTACAACAAAACTCTGTTCAATTATTATCATAATTAACTTTAGTCTTTTGCTTTGTTTTGTTTACTTAAGAAGACGAAAAATTGCTCTCATTAATTTTAGTAGGAAAATTTAATTATCAATAAATTTATTTATTTGCACTAAATTACTTAGTAAGAGATTTAATATAAAGCAGACAAAAGATTACCAGAACTTTATAGGAATTTTAATACTAAGAAAACAGAAAAATATTATCACTAAATGGATTTTACAATCTTTAACAAAGTTAAGCTGGGGATTTTAAAAAGCTTTAAACAGTTTAGGAATATTGAAGAAGCTTTTTTTTTTTGTTATAAGTTAATATTATAATTTCAAGGTTTAACAAAAGCTTATTAAATATGATAACAGCATGTAATAATATTTTAAAGAATTCTAAAAGAAAATAAGTGAAAAAATTACATAGTTGGTCAAGTCCGACTAAGGATACTGCTTTTATACAGGGGAAAATAAAAGCAGTATCCTTAGTCGGATAGGGGATAATAATCATGTATAGCATAGGTTTGTTTAATGCTACGAACATGACTATGAGATTTATATGCTTTAGGTTAATTCTAGAAATTGGATCTTATATGGGAACTACGCGGAAAAAAATATTTCATATTATTTTTTAATTTTATTATTAACTAAATTTGTATTGGAGTTTAATTATATTATATATTAATATAATTAATTTTCTAATTGATTATTAATTATAAAATTTTTTCTATAAGAATTTAGAAATAAAATAAATTTGACTAGTTTTTCAACAATCTTCAATCGTCTTTTTAAGAAAAAGCAGTAATAATAAAATCAATTAAAAATTAATTAATATTACAAATTTCGTAATTGAAGTCGATTTTTACTTTTTTCTATGTAAGGTAACATCTAAGGCATTTATATCTATTGCAAAAAGAAATGTTCTAAGAGAAATATTAGATCGATCATAATTTTATATGTTCGATATCTGAATTGAATCTGAAAATAGAACATATATTTCTGGAAGTTACTACTACTACAACTAGGTTATTATCAGGATCTTGCTTTTACGATTCCCATCTTTTCCAATGTAGACAGTTGAACATTTTGATCTTTGTTTTTTTTAATATATTAAATATCGAGTTGTTTTATAACTACCTTTACCCGGTACGCTCTCTTTATAGGCGATAGTAAATATTTACTGCTCCTGCAATTATTCGCTCTAATTGAAATTTTATATGAAAATTACTGCTAAAACTTTTTAAGACTTTCACTTAAGACTTTTTCTTTGTAGCCCCTATCTTGCATGGGGTATTCCTGGGATATGCTTGTAGTTCACACAAAGTTTGAGGTCTTTCCTAGTGAAAGTCCTCATTAGTACTTTAGATATAAAACTTTACTTTGTATGGGAACCACCACTTGCCCACTCTTTATTTTAAAAGTAGCGATTCTAACCACCACCGACACTGATACTATTTGTGTATCAAATTTCGTAAAATCTGTGCCTTCCTTTAAGACTTTTAAAAAAGTCCTTAGAGGTCTAACACCGTCAACCTTCGGCACCGGTACTATCAGTGTGACAAATTTCACGAAAATTAATTAATCCATTGATGTACAAATAAAAAAACAATATTAAACTTCATTTTTATAATGTATATGAGTTAAACCCGGTGCTCTTAACTACCCCTTTTTAGGTGATATTAAATATTTATTACCGCTTAAGTTTTGATACAAATGGGCCTAAAATATGGCCCTGGCATCCAATCAGGATCATATATAACCTATATCCACCTCCTTTACTGCTACTATATGTGTTTAGTGGTTTAGCCGTTTAGACGTGACTGACTTACAAATAAACAAACAAATTTACACTTCATTTTTATAACACATATATATTAGGATAAGAATCATATTTTTATCCTTTTGGCTAACATATTAAGGTATAATACATATGAGCTGATGTGTGCAACAGTTCGAATGCATTTTTAAATCCCCATCTTAAGATACATTATCAATTTCTCTGACGTTTTAACGATGTCTGTCAATGTTTATGTTTAGATAAGTTTAAGAAAATTAAATAAATTAAGCTTTAGGACATTTTTATCCTTAGACCTTTTCCTTTAAGATTAATTTTAAATCGCATTAAACACGATTATCAATTTCCTTGACGTTATAACAACCTCTGTCCGTCCGTCCATCCACCCGTCTGGTTGTCATATATCGAGTTTATGTTTAGATAAGTTTGAGATAATTAAATGGGTAAAGCTTATTTAGCATATCAGAAGGACATTTTTATCTTTGGACTTTTTCTTTAAGATTAATTTAAAATCATACTAAACACCATTATCAATTTCTGTGACATTATAACGATGTCTGTCCGTCCGTCTGGTTATCATATTTCAAGTATATGTTTAGATAAGTTTAGGGTAAATAAACAAGAGAAGCTTATTTAGCATATCAAAAGGACATTTTTATCTTTAGACCTTTTCTTTTAAGATTAATTTAAAATCGTACTAAATACGATTATCAATTTCTGTGACATTATAACGATGTCTGTCCGTCCGTCTTGTTAGCATATTTCAAGTATATGTTTAGATAAGTTTAAGATAAACAAACGAGTGAAGCTTAGTTTGCTTCTCTGCAGGACATTTTTATCTTAAGAACTTTTCCTTTATGATTAATTTAAAATCGTATTAATTATTTGATAAACAAATTTACCTTTTCTTTGTTTTACAATTGTGACTTTGAAATTGCACTTTTTTTTCACCTCCAAAAAATTTTTTCTTTGAAATCATTTGTTTTTCAAAATATTTTTTTTTTTTATTCCTTTATTTATTGTTTTAAACTTCCTTTTGTATACGTTTCTTTGTCCAGCACATAATTTCAATTTAATTTCTTTTTGTTTTACATATATATTTTCTTAATATTTTTGCATTTCTTTCGAAATGAAACAAACATCTGTTTATCATTTTAACATTTTGCTCTACAGTTTCATATCATGTACAACTGAATTGCACAAGTTTTACTCAGTTGGTACGTGCTATATAATCATTTTTTTTTATAAAGTAAAATTTTCTACGATTTCATTGGAGTATAAATGAAAAATATAATAAAAAATAAAGCTCAAAACGTTAAAATGTTGTACATCATAATGACGATGATGTTGATGATGAACATCATTTGTAGCTGTAAAAAAAAAAAAATAAAAATGTATACAATTCCCAGACATTGTTTTCCCTTATTGGAAAAAGTAAAAGATTTATCACCTGCCACTAGCAATAATGGACTTTAACTCTAGGGATTGAAGAACAATAACTTGTCTATCTTTCGTTCTGTCCTAAGACACGTTTAAGCTGTTTTTTGTGATTAAATATTAAGAAAAGAAGGATAATAAAAGGCTAAATAAAGTAATTTTAGTGCCGGTAATTAAATATTAAAGAAATTTAATTGAATTTAAATTTTGTTTCTTTTTTAAAGCGCTTAAAGATAATTTTTTATTACTCCCTTTTAAATAAGTTTCTGTCAGTTTCTTTTACAAAATATTTTTATACATAAATGCTGCCAAATTTCTGTTCAATTTATATATATTTTTCTTAAAACGTTTTACAAATGTTATCGTGTTAGCCTCATTAAACTACAGGGTATTTAAAGAATATTTTATTTTTATTTTATTAGCAAAATCTTATAAATCAATGAATCATTCATTTAACTAATCTTGAGGTTGTAATAAAATAACTTTAATCTATTTAAAGTTTCTAATATCTTGAGTCATAAAATATATATTAGAAATCTAAATAAAATTATAATTACTAACATCTCAAGGAAATTACAAAAAAAGAGAATTACAATAAAACCAGTTATTTTAATGAGAGAAATAAACTCGGAAAAAGATCTGTTATTTTAAAACTACATATTGAAATATACATTTAAATGTTATTAGTAATTTCACACATTTTACCTCACTTTTCGCTTTACCCTTTGCATGCTCTTGTGCTTAAAGGTCAAACTTAATATTAAATATAGATTTAGAGCGACACGCCTTTGCTTGAATATCATTAAAACGTGATTTTGTCATAATGTATTATATGCAGGAGTTGAAGAACAAAATCACAATTGTAAGCTAAATAAGTTTATACGAAGGATATAGTAAAAATTTGTTGCCAAAAGCAAAATTGTTTAATCAATTAGAAAACATGAAAATATGAGTTTAGTTGGGACTACGTAAAGACGTAGTTTTAAGAAAAATCTTAGGACAAAATTTAAATTAAACGTTAATGTTTAAAATTTATATATAATTTGCCTTAGAAGATAATTAGAAATAAAATAAAACTTTAAATGTAAGTTAACTAAAACTATGACGCAAAATTCTACGTAAGAAATTTAAGATATAACTACGACGAAAAATTTTACATAAGAAATAAAATTAGGAAATTTTACTGTGGCTACTTAAAGGCAAAATTTAAAATAAAAATATGACTATGTTAAAATGAGCGATTAAAATACATAAAGATATATTAGAGAGATACTACGTAATTACGTAGTTTTGAAGAAAATCTAGGAACATTAAAACCCACATTGAAACTAAACATTAAATATATATAATTACCAATAAAGGATAATTTTAAACAACAGAAAACGTTAAAACTATAAATAGCATAAGCTTTAGATAAAATCTTCAATTGTACCACAAAAGGTATAATAATGAAATTTAAAATAAAAGTATAACTACGAAACAATGCACGATTAGAATACATAAAGATATGGATTAGACCAAGGCTACGTAGTTTTGAAGAAAATCTAGAACTATATTAAAACCCATATTAGATATATATACGATTAACAATAAAGTATAAAAAAAGTTATTATTTACGGTCCAAAATTCTACGTAAGAAATAAAATTAGGGCTCTATACAACGTAAACTTTATTAAACTATATAAAATCTGCAATTCAATAATAAAATTCAAACTGTGAATATTAATATTATTATTAAATATTCAAAATAAAATTATAACTACGTAACTATGTACATTTAAATTGAAGGTTAACTNCAGACTACATAAAAACTTATGATCAGAAAAATGCTGCAANAACGTAAAGACGTAGTCAAAAAGACTCTTTTAATTTTTCTAAAACTACGTGAAAACGTAATTACATAGTAAAACTGACACTTTATAAAGAAACTAACTACAATTAAAGTTAAACATGATACCAAAATCTATAATAGTAGATAAAATTAATAAAAAATATGCTATTAAAACTTAAAATACGTAATATTTTCATAGCTAAATGTAAACAATATTATATATAGATAAAAACAGTAAATACTATTTTAGACCAACTATAATATTTATATGCTTAGGATTTATATGTTATTAGGATTTTCGGTTTGTCCCACGATGTCGAATGAAAAATTCGAGTCGACAATTTATGTAGAAAACAACAAAAAAAATTTAACATTTTGTTCTTTTTTGAACGAATTTTTGGATCGACATCGTGGGACTGACTGTATATTCTCTTACGTTATAGCTAGAATATTAATATATTAATTTTTTTCTAAACAAAATTTTCGAAATTCCACAGTCAATACAGATCTTGAATTAAAAAAGTTTTGTGGGCTGAGATCACGTAAAGACACGTTGAACTACGTTAAAACGTAGTTAATATGTAAAACTGACTCTATACAAAGAATGTAGAATCGAAATTAAATATCATGCCAAGACCTGTGATAGTAAGTAGATGAATTTAATAAAACAATCAAAACTCAACTGAAACTACGAAATAATTTTGAAGATAAAAAATGTTATTTGTAGCTATAAATAGCATAATTCTTTATAAAGTAACATGGATAGACAGAAGAACGGACATACGTAAATCATTCTAGATAATAATTCCAAGTTGATTGCTTTACATTAATGTGGGTCTAAGGACAATATTGTTGGATGTTATAAACAACAAATCAGAAAAATTTGAAATAAATTTCCTGAAATTTTTAGCTTTGCGACAACGTGCAACTTTGCCTACAAACATAAAAATTGCAGCAATTTCTTCCAAGGGAAATCCCCAATTTAAAAGGGCTCATTAATTCAAAAATTCTTTAAAAATAAATTTTGAAATGAAAAATTAATTTTCGTTAAAATCGACTTTATAAGATTCGATACAGATTTTTTATAATTTCTTTTGTTCAAGTTTAATTTTCTCTCATGAAATATGAGTAGATATTAATTGTCATTAAAATCCTATCATCAAATAAATATAATAATCAAATATTCAAAGAAGATAAATATAACGATTAAATAAAATAAATTTCAATTTATTTTTTTTTTTTTTGTAATTAAGAAAATATATTCTACTTAGCATAAATCGTATTGAAGATTTTATTTAATTTTGATTTTTTTACAGCATTATACCAAGATCGAATAATAAATAGTTAATAACTTATGTAAAACCCATAGTAAAGCAAATTTTAACAAATATTTGCCAAGTTGTTACTACATCTCTATGTGAGTGCTCATAAAATATAACTTAATGTAACGTAGTTATATAATCAAATTCACTTACTACGTAGAAACATTTTAATTTAAAATATAACGAAATGCAACGCAGTAATATAATCAAATTACGTCGCTCCACGTAAGAACAATGTTGACAACTTTTTATTTCAATATACTAAAACTGCGTAAACAAATCTTTGTAAAAACTTTATTAATTAAACAATATGTTTAGCTGTTTTCTTATTTAAAAAAAATACTAAAATAATTTAAATAAAGTGAAGAGTTGAATCAATAATTTTAAATTAAAAAATTTTGTTATAAGAAAAAAAAAATGTTATAAAAAAATACTATAAAAATCGCTAAAATAAAAACTAATAAATCTAGTAACTTTCTAACTACAAGAGATTTATTGGAAATATGTGAAATTGGCATCACCGATGTTGATATTTAAAAAAACAACAACAAAGTACTTATTATATTAACGTTTTTCTAGAAACCAGTAACTTACGTTACGCTTATAAGCCTAGAGGCCAAAAATGGCTAAAAATATTTGTATATGAAACAACCACAAAAATAATAACAAAACGATTCATTTATATATGTAGAGATCACAAATTTTTGTTTTCAAACTCTTTAGCATAAAAATAATATTATTAGTAAGAATTTAAAAAATTTTTATCGTAGAATTCATTTGTTCCTATGAGATTTAAATAACTTTTGGCTACATCATAGTTGTCACAACATTTGTCACATCTTTTTGAACTAAACTTACAAAAATAAGCAAAAGTTAAAATTAATATAATAAAATATTATTTGTTTAGCAAATAAATGTTAAATGATTGAAAATATTTAATCCACTTTCGCATTCGACCACGGAGTTAAGAGCAACTTTAAAGCGAATTCAGAATTTTTTCATATTCAGAAAACCAGTCCTTAAATTTTCGATTATTAAACTACTCTTTTCGGAATTGCTGGGTATATTTTTTTCATTATACCCTACACCACCAAAGGTGGTTGGGGTATTATGTGTTTGTGCAANTATTGTAACGCAGAGAAAAAATTTNCCTACACCCACCTTAAAGTATACCGTTNGACTCAGAATCACTTTTTTAGTCGATTTAACGATGTCCGTCCGTCCGTCCGTCCGTCGGGAGGCTGCACGGCTGGCTGGCTGTCCATGTAAAGCTTGTGCACAAAGTACAGTTCGCAATTTTAGAGATAATTTGATGAAACTTGGTACATATG
>MINK01190347.1:0-12327 GCA_001735545.1 Phormia regina | reverse complement strand
AATGTCGTTACTGAATAATTTTCATCATCGGAGTACCGAATACCGTTAAGGATTTATTGCTAAAGCAATTTTTGTTATCAACGAAAATTTTTATTAAAATTATTAATTCAACGAGAGAAAATAGTATAGTCGGTTAAGTCTGACCATATGATACCCCACACCATAGCCTATATGTAGCAAAATTGGAAAGAAGCTAATTATGGCCCCATACTTGTAAGATTCACATGTATTTATGAACTTTTGGATGATTCCAGATATTGGGTCTTAAATGGGAGCTCTGGACAATTATTGGCTTTTTTGAGTGTTGAAAAAAAGTACCACGTACCAAATTTCATTGAATCATCTTAAAAATTGCGCACTGCACTTTGTACGTAAAGTTTACATGGACAATTAGATCGTTAGGTCTCTAAGGCGGGTGTTGGATTTAATATGAGTGTAGGATAAATATTGTCATGCGCTACAAACATCAGCATAAACGCATAATACCTCAACCACATATGTTGGTGTAGGGTATAAAAAATACATAAAATTCATAAAATGTGCAATATATAAACATTTAAATAAAAATATGCAATATTATGCACTTTTCTAAAAATATGCAATAGCAAATCGATGCCATTTTGTTACAAATCACCTAATTCGCTACAAATCACCAAATAGTCAACACTAATTTTCAGTTTCTCACTAAAAACATGCATTTGCATAAAAGTATCTGCCCTGGTAATGACTATTAGTGACGTTTTTGTTTTTCGTACAAGTAGTTTAGTTAGCAATAGTAGAAATATAATCAATTTGTATATACACACATACAAAAATAAATAAATATGGAATTGTTGTTGTATTATTTTTTAAAAGCAAAGCTCCGTATTCAAATTTTTATAGTTTGAAAACATGTAATTTATAAATGTGAAATAATAAAGCATACATTAAGGCGAAAATTAAATTGATACCCTTCACCAAAAATTAAATTATTTGGTGAAGGGTATCAATGATTAGTTTTTTCAATTTCATTTAAATTATATTTTACAAATTTATGAATATCCACTAATAAAAAAACATACATTTTTAAAACTAAAGCTTCTATGAATTAATCCCTATGCCACGTCTATATTTTCCCGTAGACCCCAAAGGCCGATAACAACTAAAAGCTTATTAACATTTTATAGAAATTGCTTATAAGGCTATGCACGTTGATCCATTATGCGACTTTTGGAATAGTTCGAATAGTTGGTATTTTAAAAAATCGGTTGGTTTTTTTAAATTTAAAAAACCGGTAGGCCGGTTTAAACTACGAGAAAGCAAGGTGTAGTCGGTCAAGCCCGACAAGTTATCTTTTTTTTCTAGACTTGTGGAATTTTGGAGCAACACATGTATTAAATGTAAAATTAAACATACGAAGAAAATAGAATATTACGTCTATATTAACATTTATAAGTATTTATATGTCTGCTATTGTCAAGTAAAGACTGACCTTCACGAAATTCGTCACATGTTCAAATTTGTGACCTGTACTTTGATTACAAGATTTACATGCACGGACAGACTAACAATCATCGTTAAATCGTCTCAAAGCCGATTGTTACAAACTTTTACATATTTATTTAATCTTATAGAATTAATTTCTATATAACCTTAAACTATATTTTCAAAACATTAAAAACATAGAGTCCATTTACATTGGGGATTATGGAAGCTTTTTTATTATATTTTGTTTTGGAGTTGCTTCGAAATTGGTTTTACATTAACAAATATAAATTTGTATTGTTAATTTTTTTTTTAATGTTTGACAAAAAACAACAAATCAGAAAAATAAAAAATATATGGGAAAAAATTTCTTAAAACTTTTAGTTTGACCGGGTTCGCACATAGCAATTTTTCTTGACGCAATTCTGAGTTTCTAGGTGACAGAAGAGAAGTGAATACTAAACTTTTACATTCTCTTTACCTCTCTCGTCAACAAAATCATAATTGCGGCAAGAAAAATTTTTACCTCGTTTATTTCTCAATACCTCTTGCCAACAAGCACAAAAGTTGCAGACATTTTCCTAGGGGAAATCCCCTATGTAAATGGGCTCATACTTTACAATTATTGAAAAAATATTCATAAATTTCGATTGAAATATCACGTATCTATATGCTAGATACGAAATTCTCGATTGACATATGTATTTTAATTTTCTTTTGGCAACAACAAAATACATTTGATTTACATGCATTTTGTTGTTGCATGAGTTAGGTCGTTGACAATCCACTAAGGTTTTTGACAATTACATTCGCCTCTTGTTACTCTTTGGTATTTAGTACATATTTTGTGAAATAGCAATTTTTTCTCTATTCTTTTCTCTTTTGAATATTGAAAATTATTATTTTTTTTTGTTTTATTACACAAAACAAATATTTTGTTTAAAGTATTAATTGCTGCAATTGTTAAAGAAATATTGGAAAATATTTATTAAAAAACAAAATTTAAATTTTCTCAAATATATTTCATATGAAATATCTCATATAAGTTTCAAACATCAAATAATTTACTTGCAACCTTTTTCGAACTAGCAAGTTTGAAAACAAACTAAAAGTATACCAAACCCAACATGTATCAAATGCATTTTATTCATAAAACCAACTAAATATGGCTACTGTGTTCGTATCAGACACAACATCCAACATAATTAATCTTATTTGAAAGGCTTTTTCGATGAATATGGCAATATCGTATAAATAATAACGTTAAAATATATGTGTATGTACAAGTGTGTATGCATAAGGGAAATAAACATTTGTTATTGTTTTCTTATTGTTGGTTTCTCGTTTTTTTTTATTTTTGTTTTTCAGCTTTTGTTTTCGTATTTAGTGTTTTTGTGTGTTTTTGCCGTTGTTTACTTTTTTGCTCTTTCATTTAACTAACACTGCATTAACTTAATACTAGAGTCGGTTTGTTTGTTCATTATGATGTTTGTTATTACATTATGATGATGTTGTTGTATGACGAGTTCGTTTAGTTGTTTTGTTGTAGACGAGGGGTTCGTGATAATGTTTTGCTTTAGAGCCGGTTTAGTCTTAACGTAGATTTTAAACGTCACAGATGTCTTTTGTTGTGTAGTGAGTTTAAAAATATTGTGTGTAATTTTTTTTTCCTTCTTATTCGATTACATATACGAACTGTTTTTTTATTTTGTGGTGTTTTTTTTACTCTTTCTTGGGTAAATGCGCGTCGGTTTGTAAAGTTAAAAAATCAAATGAAACAAACGCCATTACTGTGTATGGCAATAAAATCAAAGTAAAAGAAAATAAACAACAACAAAAAATATAAAAAAAAATCTTGTCAAATCATTTATTTATTTATTTACATATAGATTTTGTTGTTAATTCTGCAAAGATTGCAAAGAAAAATATAAAAGAAATAATAATTGAAAAAGAAAATAAAAGTGTTTGAGTTTGATTAAAGAATATAATGATAATTATTAAAAATGAAATACAAATTTAAAAATATTAATTAACAAAGTTTACATTTCTTTACAGAAATCAAAAAAATTTAAAAACAAAAAATATGAGAAAAAAGTGTCAAGTGTAAATTAAACAAAATTTAAATAATTTAATTATTTTAAATAATAATAATAAAAAAATCGCAATTTATTAAAATAAAAATGAGTGAAACTCCTACAAATTCTACAAACATGACGCGCGAGGAGGAAGAAGAGGAAGTGCGTACGTTGTTGGAACGACACCAAGAACGTATACGTCTTGATCTGGCCAATACGGAACTTTTAGCTGTTTTGGTTAAAAATTCTGTTCTAACACAATCTGAAGAGGATCTATTGCTTAAACCTCACAATGCAGCCGCACAAACTTCTTCCGCCCCCTCTAGTGTTGGCCTAACAAAACGTAAATTAAGTGCCGTTATCAGTAATGCTAGCGGTAGCAGTAGTAGTGCCGGTAGCACTACAAGTGCCACCATACCACCAAACAGTGTAACTACTTCGCGTAGTGCTAGTGTTGTGGGTGATAATGCCCAAAGTGATAATCGCTCTATAACACCTTCAGTGGTCAATCAACAACAGAATTCCGATAATTTAAGTGATTTATATAGTACGAAAGATGAGTTGAATCATCAGCATCATCTACTCAATGATGCCGATATTATACGTTTGCAATGCGCCAATTTAATTGAGATCATTGCCAAAAGTGGTTTCGAGAAATTCAAACAATTTTGTTATGCCATCGAGAATGAGTGTCCCCAATTGATTGAGGATTTAATAAATGATCGTCTAAAATGTGGTAAGTAATTTTATTTATTTTTCTTCTGTGTAATTGGTTTTTAGTATTTTTGATTTCGTTTGTGGTTGACAGACAGCAAGTTAGTTGTATAAGTTTCAAGAACTTATGTTTTGTCTATAAAACAAGTTTATTTTTTTTTTCTTAAAATATGAGCTATATTTTGGAAGATGGTATTATTAGATGATCTATTTGGTTGCATTTAAAAATCATTAAATATAAATGTTGTAAGGACATCAAGATATTTAATATATATTTGTAATAGGAGCATGATAATTTAATGACTGATTTTAATCTGTTGTAATTGATCGGTTTCCTAGATCTCATTCATTTAATTTTAAATGGCTATATGTTTTTAAAGCTCCTTGTCTAAGTACATAGATGTGTTCCAATAGGTATTCTGTCAAATCTAGGTTGGTTAGTTGCAGGGTGTTAAGAGCTCTATTGTTGACTTTCGAATTGAACCCAGCTCCTCTAACATTAAAATGAGAGTGAAGTTTAATATCCTACAAAGGCATGATTCAATTTGGGAATCTATAAAGGACCCACAATAATAGTATTGATATTTATTCGCCACCACGATTAATACATAAGTTTAAATGGTCTTTCAAAGTTTAATATTGGGTTAATTCTATCTAAAACCACAATGAAGTGTTAATTTTAGTTGAAACCCTAAAAATGTAGGGTACTTTTCTAATACCTATGATGTCCATCATATTTTGTGACACAACAAAATCTCATTCTTATATGTTTTGATTTTATTGCAATTTTAATTCCACTGCTATTTTTAATTTTCAAATGTCTCGTTATAATTTTTTTCTCTTCACTTGGTAAAGTGTTGTCTAAACAATAATTTACATTCTTGGTGGTGTTTGAGTTAAGCGCGCTTTTTTATTTCATTGATCTTGTTTTTTATTTTTTTTTTTGCAAAATGATCATAGTTTCATAGTAGGAAATAACTAATGCCAGTTAGTCTATTTAAAATAAAAATTAAATAATAATACAACCAGTTTTTAGTTAATTTTTATATTTAAGTCTTAATATAAATTAAATTTTATTTTAAGCTCTTAATGTTTGTCGACTTTTTTTCAAGCGTACGCAACATGTCAATGAGATTAATGGGAGATAAAGGAAATATGGTATTAAAAACAGATACAGGTCAATTGATTTAATTTTTGACAAAGTCTAATGTTATATATTGCGCTAAAGATATAAAGATTTTAATTACAAATGAAATAGGAAATTTAAAATAAATTTTAAAAATATTGAAGTAAATTGAAGTAATTATAATTTTAGGTAAATTTTAAAAGCGATGACTTCCATGTCTTCAATCGTTACAATTCCTCAAGTTTAGCACATAAACTCCGATTATCTGCTTAGCCTGAGATTCTACAAAACCACGGTTAAAAGTCAATCATAAGCTTTTAATTAAATTTATAAAGTTGAACATAAACTTAATTTAATATATTCTGTTAAACATAAACTTAATTTAAAACAATGTGTTGAGTTAATCTCAAGGTCCTTTAAGAAAAGCTTTAGTTAAACATGTGGCATTGCAAAGTGTTGAGTTTAACTTCAGCTGAACATGAGTTTATAAAGCCAGAGTTTTTAATTAAACTTAAACCTTTAAAAAACCACAATTGAGAGTGAAAATTCAAAATAATAATAAGAATAAAATTTGTGATAATTCACTGAAAATACTTTTAACGTTTGCATTAAGAAGTGTATTCAAAGTGAACCTTTTTAAACCTTTTTAAAAGTTGAACCTTTAAACGCCGACAGGAATATAATTCAGTGCTTCAGCTTAAGTGATAAAAAATTAGCAAGGACAACCTTTAAAAGACAAAACATTCGTTGGGAACTAGAACAGACATACAAACTGATCGTCCACCGATATATTGCCTACTTAGTTAGCAAATCCGAATTTATCGGCTCAAATTCAATTGAGAATGGCACCAGCCGAATAAAAATGTCGCACCGCCACCACTGGAAATTGTATATCATAAGCGGATATGTAAGAATACTTTAACTTGAAACGCTGAAATTGTCTACTTAAAATAACTTTAAATATAAATAAATCATAAGAATAAATGATCAGAAACGTTGGCAAAAATCTTAGTAGTGAATTATTATTTATTATTTCGCGCCGTCGCTGCCGACGTCGACCATTTCTCTGCACTAAAATTTCCAATCAGAGATAATAAGCGACCTGTTCGAATATACCAGAATACGTTAACTAAAAAACTAATCAAATGAAACGTCGAAACGTTAATATTTCACTTACAATAACTCAAAATATAATTGAAAATTCTAAGAATATATAGTCAGATCGTTGGCAAGAATCTGGTAGCTGCATTCGTTAGATCATTGAGTTAAGAAAATTTTAAATCTATGCTAACTTTCACGAACTCGAACCAAAGTTTAATATTCACTTGAAAGCACCCAGATAATACTAAGATCATCGAAGAAGGATTAACTTTAGAAAATTCTCTTGTGGACAAATTCTAGGAAGTGTAAGAAAATGTTTCCTCCTTGTCATATAAGTTTCTAAATAAATCGTCTGAGAGAATGATGATCACCAATAGCGAGACTTTTTCTCTCTTTGTCATATCAGTTCCTACAGTTATCGTTATGCATAACTCCAAATCTAAGAGATTGCCCAGCCAAAGTGAGGGTTTATCCCTTTCTAGAACTATAAGATTCCAGATCGGTAAGAGTTTTGTTATGGTAATTATGCAAACATTTCAAACAATTATTTTCATTTTAAAGAATCAATTCTTATTTCCAATGATCAGAATGGTAGTGCCTTCTCGAGCTAACCTGCTAAACTCTTACCCTCTATGTTGCTGAGTTTGGCAGATTTTACTGCTACCAGATCTCGTTCAGATATCTGAATATTAGAGCATTAGCTACAAGAAGCTTTGAAAGTCACTTGAATATTCGAGTAGGCACTAATGTCCCGGTAATATAGTAAGATCTGCTATAAATGAATATAACACAAGATTTGATATTGAAGATATAAAAGTACACGAAAGAAGAGTAAGATTAAAGTATCATGAGGGATCAAATTGACTTGAAACGATGTCATCCTTAAAACCTAAACGTAACCACTTTTAAGTAAAAATATTTATTTTCAATGAAACTAAAAAGTGAAGATAAAGCAGGCGCTAATCCAAAGGGAGGGAAAAGGGAAATTTCCCTCCCTAAAATGAAAATGCTTAATGAAAAATTTGTACTAAATCATACAGTTTAAGGAAATAGTTAAGAAAATCATTCAATTTCCTCCCCCAAAAGTTTGAAATAGATCCGCGCCTGAGATAAAGTAAAGCTGAAAATGGCATTGGATGCTGTAAAACCATAAATGAAAGTTAAGCTAAAACACTGCAAAATCATAATTAACAATTAAATATCAAGTTCTCTAAAAGTACAAATAAAAGTTAATCATAAACTGATTAACTTACAATCGTAATGTATAAAACTACAATAAAAATACCTATTACAATATTTCTCTTCGCCGACTCTGGACGTCACATGGTAAAATGTCTTCAAACAAGTCTTTTCATTAATAGCATTTCCTGTATAGACTTCTAAATTCAATTAAAATACGCCATTAGTCTAGTCAATGACAACAAGAAATACAAACAAAAAACAGAAAAACTCGCAAAAAAAGTTTTAAAGAAAACAGACATCTTAATATAAATACAAATAAAAAGAGAAATCTTTGCATAATACGATTTTTGCCAAACTAAAAAAAAGTCACAAAAGATTAACCAAAGCGTTAGTTTATTTAAAAAATTATTACGTATGTATATAAAAACTACGAATTCATATACAAATGTATAAATGTATTGTAAATTAATCCTAAAAAAAAACTAGTTAAGAAAAAGTGCTGCAATAACTGAAAATAGAGGATTAAAAAAAAAACTTAAACACCAAACAAGAGGACTTTAAACTTTGCCAAACCAGTTAAAGGAAAAACAAAATTAAACTTCTTTTTTGTTACATAAACTAGAGCAAACAACAAGAAATAAAGTTAAGAAGACTCTTTGATTTTCAAAACATTGATTTACTTTAAAAATCCTCATTTTTAAAAGTAAATTTACAAAGGGGGGAAAATATAAAATAAGGAAATTGCAGCTATGAACCTGACATGATCTTGAAGTGATTTGTTTTTGTCTTTAGAACACAGACATGATCTTCAGACATACTTACATGCATATATAATTGTGTGTGTGTGTATGAGTAAACGTCAGACAGAAAACATTAAAATAACAATAAAATCAATATAATAAAATGTGTACAACCACAATTACATACAAATAGACCAAATCAATACAATTCTATGCACAAAAAAAAATGTTGAAACCCCTATAAAAAAACAAATGAACATTTATTACAAGTATTATGATCAATTTCGTCTGTCAGAACAGACTACTTACTCTCTTGTAATGATCTTGCAGTTGTAGAAATAAAATCAAAAGCAAAACAAAACTGCACACACCCTGTTTCGTAGATTTTTGTTGATTTTTTTTTTGGGATTAAGAACAAAAGTAGAGAGTAAAAAATATAATTTATTTACGTTAAAAAAAACTTATCCACTTTATTTTTTAATTTGTTCATAGGGCTGCCAAATTTTATAAAAATTAAAATAGTAAATGTAAATTATGTGAAATTATGCAAAATTTGATCGTGAGAGAAATATCGGAAAAATGCACTTCAAAAGAATGCCAATAAACGCCTGATTCAAAAGTGATTACAAATCGTTGTGGTCGCCCAGTCACTGAAAAAGTGATTGAATTTTTGCAACTGTCACGCACATTATCGGAGGTTAATGGAGTTAATAAACATCAGCCACATTATAATCTGGGTACCATATCAGAGATGGAAAATGAAAATATTTTTAGGTATCAAAATAAATTTTAAGAAGTACTTTTTTGACCCTCAGAGTATTAATAAGTGAATTCATTCAGAGTAAATATTACTAATATATTAGTTTTCTTAAAATATAATGAGTTACCTTCAGCTATAAATTTATTTGAATGGTCCTAATTCACAGCTATTTTTTTTTTGGAACCTCGAAGTCCCAGCATTTATATAAAGATAGTTTTAAAGGTAACGTCATTATTACTTCTAAACGCCAACTATAAATATAGATCAAAGATTTAAAAAAAAAAATGGTTTCTATTCAAAAAATAAAATAAAATTCCTTAGTCACTCGATCGAGAATAGGTACTGTTAATCTCTAAAAAATTCCCCTAAAGAAAAAAAGTCTTATTTTTACTTTAAGAGCTTTTTGTTATGAAAAATGTCCCAATATTTGTATACTTTCAGTTTAGGGTAATATATAATTTTGGGATAACTTTTCATTATGAAAATGTTTAATTGGGTCAATTTTTCATTTCAAGTTCGGGGTAATATTACATTGTTTTTGGAGTTATATTTCCAAAATCTTTGGGGAAGTGATTATCTCATAATTGGGGCAATTTTTCGTTTAGTGTTTTAGGGGCCACAGTCTCATGGAGCCACAGTTTGCAGCGCTGCATTTTTAATAGCTAGTCGTTTAACAGTATCAAATGATTCGAGGGAGTACTTCGGAACTTTTGAATGTTAAAGAGTATAAAAAAAGTACTACAGTACAAACTTTTCCATCCCAGTGCCGCATCAATTAATGACATATATTTTATTGATCGAAATACAACGAAACGGTGATTCTCCACCAACGACTTTAAACGCCATTGGAAATGCATACGTGTCTACCCCTGCATTATCTTGATGAAAAAGAACTTTTTTCTTGGTCATATGGGTTCATTTTTTTTTAATCCTCATTAAATTAGTCTAATAAGTTGGCATAATATTCGTCATTCATATGCAATGCCTATGGCATCAACAATCTTACGCACTATCGTGGATTTTTTCGACATTTTCGGGTGTACTGACGCTCAATTTGCCGTCCAGAACGTTCATCGTCATTTGTACTTGTGCGACCTCAACAAAACCAGTCGTTTTCGTTTTAAATCCTCATTAAATCGGTCTAATAAGTTGAGATAATATTCGCCATTTATTAATTTTTTCCTTTTGAAGGTAATCGATGTGGTTTATCTTGCATACATCCCAAAAAACTATTGTCACCTTATTGGCTGAAAAACTAGCTTAGGGAACTTTTCTGGTAGAAAAGCATCACTATTATATCAGTGCTCTGAAGCCTAGATTAGGGCACGGAAATTAAGAAAAATTGCAAACAAACATGTTCATATTGTATAATAGACGATGAAAAGTAGGTGGCTCAAAATTTTTATGTTGCTGATCCTCGAGGAAATGTTAAAGATACGTTCAGGACTCAAAGCTAACAAAAGGTACAATGTGTCCACATATTATTGTTCCGATTTAACACGGTCTCCACGGTATGAAAAGTCTGGATTGATACCAAAACAATAACATAGTTATTGTACCAAGAAAGGTCAATCCTCTAAATTGTGCAAGCCTCAGACCATTGGAGAGCTATTGGGCTCTTGTGAAGAGAGAATTGAAGAGCACATAAAAGTATAACAAAATGTCTAAGATTTTAAAAGAAAATGGACAATCTGTTACAATAAAATGACTGGAAGAACTATCAATTCTCTTAGGGAAGTGTTATCAAAAAAGGTCCACGAATTCATAAGTAATGCTTAGAACTATAAAAACACTGACAGAGGCAGAGTGAGATAATGAGAGCTTTTGAGAATCCGTTCTGAAATTAAAATAGATTTTAATTTCCAGCGTATTCCACTGTGTTGTTTTACTTGTCAAATCTTCATATAATAAAATAATACACTAGGTTGTGTTTGGGCTCTTATGTGGATGAAGGGTGGACCTTCACTGGTCTTGGAGTAGTGCAATCATTTCTTAGTATTATTCTTAATTGATGTGCTTTTTTCAAAGTTTTAAAACTATATATTTTTCGCGTGGAACTGTGACTTTAAATCCGCGAAAATCAAATAGGAAGCAATCAAATCGAACGATCTTGCATACACAGTGCGGTTGTGTTGGTCTTGGATCTGTCAAACTGGGTGATCAATTATAGTTTTCGGATATGTCTTTATAAAGCTACTCTTTTGCTGTTCACATTTTCATGATTAAAATGTCATATTAGACTCCTTAAGCGATCATTTAATTTTTCGGCAAAAGTTTTTCTTAAATTGCTTCTTAAACCAAGTTTAACTATTGAAAACCAATATGCTCGATATTTTAACCATAATGGCAACTCTTTTACTCTCGTTCTTTTAAACAACTGTTTTGTTGATCTTCAACAAAATCATATGCATTAATATGACCGTGTATAGAGAGAATGGTCTTTCTACTACACACAAAAAAACTACCTGTGCTTATTTACTAGGAAATAGGCAACAGTCAAAAGTTCTGAACGAAATGAAAAGAGAGGAAAAAACAACACAACAAAAAAAGGTACAATAAAAACATTAAACAACCGCTTAAGAAAATTAGCAAAAAAATTAAAGCAACAGACACACGAAAAGACAGAAAGTCAAAAAAAAAAAAAGACAGATAAAAATAATAAAGTACAAACAGGTCCATATGTTACCCTACATTTGTGGGTTATTAAAGCGGTACTTACAATCAATCATGATGTGAAACGTAACATAACATCTGCTGAACTAAGCCATGAAATTTTTTGTAATTTGAATTCTGTTTACAATAAAATTTTCAAAACATAACATTTATTAAAAATATTTAATATATTTATGAGATATAAGGCATATAGGGAAATAATACAATCAACTAGGGATTGATCCTGTTAGAAATTCTAAATTCAGTGCCTTAAAAGAAATCGTTAATGAATTTGTAATTGCTGAAAGCTAGATCGTTAGTTTCACTTAACATTTGGCTAGATGTAGGGTATAAAAAGGCAAGAGAGCAAACATAAAATATAAATCGATAATGATCATAATGACTATGATGACGACAAACTAGAGTTTTACTTGTTGTCTTAAAAAAAAAAACGAAAAAAACCTTGTTCTTTTTTTCTCTTTCATACAAGCAACTTGGGTTTTTGTTTGAAGG
>MINK01190344.1:0-12334 GCA_001735545.1 Phormia regina | reverse complement strand
AGCTCCCATATAAGACCCAATTTGGGGAATCACCAAAAAGTGCATAAATACATATGAATCTTTGTATCGACGTAATATTCTGCAATATTATGTTTTTATTTTCCACTTAATACAAGTATAGGTCCATAATTGGACACATAGGCAATGGTGTAGGGTATCATATGGTCGGTCTTGACCGACCATACCATCTTCTCTCGCTTTTCATGTAAAAATTAAGAGCGGTAATTATTATCATGTAATTTTTTTTTACTGTGGATTAAATGACGGGAATTTCCGCTATGAAGTATTTTAGCAATATAGCAACTATCACTACTTCCAAAGAAAAAACAAAAATCAGCTGTAATAGTTAAAAAATTTTTTCTTAATATCAGCGGGAATTCCAGACATTAGTTTTTTAAAGGTTAGTGAATTACGGGAATTCCCGCATTAAAGCCGAAAGCGTTATAAGTTTTATAGTCGAAAATGTGAACATATCACTTAATGAAAGTATGCTCTATAAAGATCACTGTAATGTATTTGATTCAAACTAATAGTTATTTTCCTTTTCTGGTTTAAATATATCTTTCCATTTTTAAATAGATTCAGGCTTTAGTTAAAATTTTAATTTAAAATTTCCAAATAAAATTTTTATTAAAAAAATTATGTGTTTAAGAATATTTTTCCTTATATCTTCACGACCCAGTAGGAAATGTCTTTGTGTTTCGCGGACATCCATTTGAGAACCTTTGGTATAGGGAATAATTTATTTAAAAGAAAAAGAGTTATTTAAAAGATTAAGATATAATTTTTGTTAATTAAATCAATAAAAGTTTTTGCTTATAAAAATTTGATTTTTTTATCATTTTATATTATTTTAAATAACTTGTTATGCAAATTTGATTATGACTTCTATGTACTTTGCAATAAATTACAACTAAATAAATTAATAAATACTACAAATTGTTTATAAATAAGGCTTCTGTTTAATTACCAAACACTTAAGAGTTCATAAATTTAAAAAAGTCCATTTTAGTCAATATTTAATTTAATACTTTTATACTCTACATTTTTTTATAATTATGTACTCTAGCCGTGTTCCATTTCTTTTTATTATATTTATACTCCTCTAGATGGCAACATTAATAAAAATGTTTATTTTGTTTTTACCCCATTTTTTGTATATCTACGTAAATTTCTTTTTATATAAAAAAATGATGGCACTTTAGTTTTAATAGCAATAGTGGTTATAATTAGTTGTTAGCAAAGTATATACATATGTATGTATGTATGTATGTATGTATGTATGTATATATAAAAAAATTATATATTTTGTTCTACATACATAAGCATAAGTAAATATATATTCATGAAAACTACAGTAGTGCTAACATTGATGGTGCTAGGCTATTAAAGAAAGTTGTTGGTATATTATTCATACAATGAAATTGATTGTTTGTAATTAAGGATGCATATAAGAATGCCATCTAGCCTTCATAATACCTTTCGCGCCCATCTTATTATCATCACGTCATGCTAAGAATGAGTATTTATACATAAAAGTACTTATTTTTAAGTAAAAATTTATAAAAAAAAGGAAAAAATTAGGTTAAGTATCACATTATAACTTTTTTTTCACTTGTCCCATAAAATATTATTACTTATCTTCTTATCATTTTTATTATCAACAACATTATCATAATTATTATTATATGTATTTTTAATAGTTTATATAGACAACAAGATTATTTTTAATGAGCTTGTATACAAATAATGGCGAAATAAATTTAATGCTTTATATAAGAAATATATATATGTATTTCTATTTATTAGAGTTAAGTGTAAGTAGTAGGCATTAAATTAATTAAAACTTTAGTAATTATTTTAATTAAAGAATAGCTACATAATAAATTTAAAATGATTTTTATTATAATTGTAAAAAGGTATTTACTTTTATTAACTGCCTTATTCATAATAAAATTTTTAAAGTTATAAAAGCTTTATATAAAAAAAATGTCTATACAAATTTGATTAATAAAGTGTTTATAAATTTAAAATTGTATTATGAATAAGGCAGTAAGTATTTAATGAATATAAACGTCTAAGAAATAATATCGAGGACTTATATTCAAAACGGGACACATGCAAGATTCCAGAGGAACATAAAAACTATTTAGGAAACAAAAAAACTTTATTTGCTTTAATTGGCACCTCTCACCAAAACTATATAATCTCAGTTACTAAAAATTTAAAAAAATGAAAAATAAAAAGATAATTTCAATTAATTATTTTTATATTTTTTATTTTTTACAATTTTTAGTAATTGATATAATCACTTTGGTGGAAGGTGCCAATTTAAGAAAGTTTGAATTAATTTCGTATATTTATACCCTACACCACCAAAGAGAAAAAATTTTCCTACACCCACCTTAAAGTATACCGTTCGACTCAGAATCACTTTTTGAGTCGATTTAACGATGTCCGTCCGTCCGTCTGGTTGGCTGGCTGGACGGCTGGCTGGCTGGACGGCTGTCCATGTAAAGCTTGTGCGCAAAGTACAGGTCGCAATTTTAAAGATAATTTGATGAAACTTGGTANNAAAATAAGCAACAGTATATGGACCTTAATTTTGTTGATGCTTGTGGCACTGAGAATATTATGGGATATGATCGCATTGTCTCGCATTGTCTTTTTCTACTTTTTTATATTATTTCTCTCCTAAACAGTAATCGAAGCTGCTCCACATCATAAAAACAAAAAATGTTCATGCTTTTTGCTTAATATATTTATAATAAAAATAAATTTACTGCTGTCGACAGTTTGACAAAATAATTTTTGAAAGCAAATAATATTTCAAATGTGACCTATGAGAAAACATGTTTTCCTATTTGCCTATATTTATGTCTTTTTGAGTAATGTGACCATAAAAACATTTGCCTAATATGACCGTACTTTTAGCTACCAATTATTGAAACTCTGATCAACAAAAATATTTGGAAAAAAATTTCAATTAAATTATTAATCCGAATTTTATAGACATTTCAAAAATTTTTATTTATATTTGAATAACTAATTAATTGATACAATTAAAAAATAATTCAAAGCCCATAGAATGTTTTATTTTTAGAAATTCAAATTTTAATAAAATTAATAATTTATACCATTAAAAAAGTAGTAGAAATTGTTTTTATCTTTCATAAATTTAGTAATAGACCATATAATAGTAAGTTCGAAAAAAAAAAAAAATTAACACACTTTTTGTCTTTTAACTTTTATCGGAAGCAATATTTGAATTCTTTTTTATCTATTAATCTTTGAATCTGATTATTTGTACTGCTAATACGGATTTTACAACATATAAAGACCTAAAGATTCCTGACCGGAACGGTGCAAAAACATTAGAAGCCATGAATAGGTTACGGAAATTAAATTCAAATTTTATATAAAAATTCTCATGTTATATAATGGAGGAGGAAAGGCACCTTCTGGGCCAAAAGTTGAAAAAAATTTTTAAAATGTCTAATAAAATTTATAGCAAAATTTTATACTTATTAGTAAATTTAGTTTTTTTTTTTTTGCAAAATTATTCTACAGAAACATCAGTATATATGTAAATATATGTCTATATGTCCATTTCTTTAATCATTTAAAATTACAATAAAAAATGTTTAAATTAAACAACAAATAAATAGAGAAACATTCAATTGATAACAATTTAAAATGATAAAATTTCAATGAAATATTGATAAATTTGTTTAATGAATAAAAACATTAAAAGCTCTGCATACGAATGATTATTATAAAAGTACAATATTGTGATCCCCATTTAAGGTGCTAATGAGACTGTATATAAATATAAAAAAAATATATATGAAGTTAAAGAAACAAAGTTGTTGCTAAAACTAATTTATTTTGTTGTATTTTATTATTAAACTGTTTTGATAACAAATCGATCAAATTCGTATGATGAAATATAAGTTTTATATTTAATAATACCAAAAAAAAAAAAAAAATCAATAAAAAATGGCATTGAAATCAAATAGACGACAAACAACGATTAGAGAATTTATCTGGAGAACGAGAGAAGCTGCATAGATATTGGAATGTAAGCAGTGTCTATATATACATATTGAAAATTATAGAATAAATTTTAATTTTTTAAAATGTGATAATTTAAATTATGGTAATTTTGTTTAGCAAATTTAAAATAAAAAATATTTAACAAGTTTTAAATAAACTAAAAAATAATAACAAATATGCTGACTAGACATGATGATTATAAATTTAAATATAGTACAACAAAAAATAAACCTTTCTTTTAAAAAGATTATTGCGGTTTTTTTTAATAAAACATAACCTCAAAACATATTTATAAAAAACTTCCAATATTCAAACGGTACTTATTCCAATATATAGATTTTTTATAATTGTTATTTTCTGTAATAAAAATACATACTTACATTTGGTGTAATATGAAAAAAATAGTTGTTAATTAAAAAATATCCTTAATTTCTCCAGGAAATCAATGTCAAAGTTGATGATTTTTAGATGATTTGTTTTAATTCTTGCTTAAAACTATGCCAGCACTTGGTTGGTTGGTTGATTTTGCTTTTATTATTAATTTGATTTATCGTAAATCAAACTTTTTACGATTTTTCTAAATCGATTAAATTTCTTGAAAAAAAAATATTTAGAAATATTTTTTTGTAATAATTAATTTATAATTCACACATAATATTATTATTTTATAATTTATTTATTAAAATAGAACAACAAATTTAGACAAATCACACAAACACTTAAAAAAGGCACAAAACAGCAAGAGCAGCAAAGTTAAAATATAATGAAGTTAATAAATAAATTTTTGCCCGAGTATTGCTTAAATAAAGGGAATTCTCCAGTTTATTATTTCGAAGCGAATTATTAATAATTACAAGGGGATATTTAAAGAAATGGTAATTTTTAAATTAACACAACAAATAAAAGTGATAATATACCGTTTTATTAAGCTATTAAGAGAGTGGATGTAAGAGAATAAGGGGGTGTAATAACGAGAATAGTACTTTAATATTAAATATTTTTAATTTACATTTAAACATAAATTAAAGTAATTCTAAAATATCTATTTAGTTTTTTCTTTATATTTGTTAATGATTTATAAAATTATTCTGCATAATGTGAACAGAAATAAAAAAAAAAATTTCATTAAAATATACTTTTGTTATTAATAAAAGTTATAGTTAGGCAGCTTATATTTTAGATTAATAAAATAATAAGGGTGCTCACGAAAACGCATAAAATCTTCGCATAAGAGCTGTTATAATTTGTATGGAAAATCATTTGCATAACATATATAAATTTGTGCAATTATTTAGTCTCCAAAATAGATCTGTTTAATTGTGCATTTATAAATTAGTTTTATTTTGTTTATATTTAGAAATTACTTCTAAATGAGATTTAAATAAAAATTTGTATATTATTTATAATAAAATTATTAATATTCTTAATAGAGAAATAAATTTAAATGTATATCTTAATATTTGAAATTAATATTACTAAATTAATATTACTAAATTATTCCAAATATCTTCGTATTAATAACTATAATTTTTAACGCGGATTATATAATCCTTATTGAACAAAGAGAGTCTTGAATTGGTATTTTACCCAGAATTTGTCTTCTCTGTGCTAAACTAATAATGAATATAAGTACAAATACAAAAAATAAATAAAACTAACCCAGCAAAATAGTTTTAATAATTTAAAAAGTGTTTAAAGAATCAAATATGCTTTTGCTTTATGATTCCGAGTGATCTATTGAGCTTTATACCTTGGTTATTTAGGAACATTTTTTCATTATGTACAAAAATAAATTTAAATTAGTTAAATTCTCTAAGATAAGTCAGATTTTTATTAAATTCCTCTGCCTTTTACGCCCTTAATATATGAGTAGTCACATTATTCAGCTAATTTATCTGAACTTGTGCATATATAAATTATCATGCGAAGGATTATATACCTCTAGAAGTATTATTTTTACCTCTAGAAGTATTTTGTTCATCAAAATTGTACTCAAACAATAATATTTAGGAACCTTAATTAGTCAAAAAAAGAAAATATTTTTATTAATTTCATTAAGAAATTATTTCTGTAAAATATATCAAACAAACCCAATAATAAAATATAATAAATATTGTACATATTTGTCCAATATGACTATAGCTTAAAGCTAAGCATAAAAAACTTAATTTTTTGCTGGGAATACCTCCAAAGAGTAATGGAATTTGTGAATAAAAAAAGTAAATAAAAAATTGTTTACATGTATTGGGATGCTGCATAATGATGTTTCTTTTTGTTGTAGTTATAATTTTCTACTGGGGGAGACACATTATAACGATTTCTCTTTGTTGTAAATGTCATATAAATAAATAAGGGGCAGCAACAGCAAAAAAATATATATTAATAAAAAAAAGAGAGGGGAGCTTAAAGCATGTTTTTTATATTTCTATTATAATGGTCGTAATACTCTTGTAAATTTATTTGTTTGGTTGCTATTTTTTACAGATCTCCGTTATAATTACTATGATTATTATTGTTTTGTATGTATGTTGTTGGTATTTTTGTAATTTTTCTCTCGTTTTTTCTTTTACTTACAATAATAACATCATTCAATGATGATGGTATTTTTGTTTTTTCTTGAATTTTGTTTTATTTTTTAATTTTTTTTTTTAATTTTTCACTTGTTCGTGCAATTTTTTGTGTGATTGTTTTCTTTTTTAGAGATTGTTTTTTTTCTTGAAGTTTCTGTTTTCTCTTCTGTTAGCTTAAATTTAGTTAATGTTTTATTTTAAATATAATTATGTTTATACATTTTATGAGCTAAATTTATTGTTTCTTTAGAAAAAAAAACAACAACAAAAAAGGTGTTTATATCTTGCAATTACTTAAATATACACACAGATAATGAAAAAAAATCAGCAATAAAAATACAAATTGTGCCATTCATTGTTGGTGGCTTGGTGAGTGTTTGTTCGAGTATAGTATGTATTCTGGTTATTTGGTTTTTTGTTCACGATCTGCTAAAATATGTTTTAAATATTGTATTTTTATTTTACTTTTTCTACTTTGGGCAACTACATCAGCAGCTACTGCTGAATGTTTCACGATTATGATGATGATAATGAAGATGATGATTATATGCTGCGCTGTCTGGTGCTAGTTACCCGATTTTTCTTTCCGCAGTTAACAGCGCTGCAAAACCTTGAAATTATTTTTTTGTTTCATCTTTTTTTTTTTTTTGCTGTTGCAATCTTATTATTTATTTCGTGTAGTCTCAATCAGGCCACCAGGAATTTAATAATTTCCTGTTTATGGCAGCTTATAACCACCAACATCCTATTTTTTCACATTTATTTTCGTTGCTGACAAAACAACATCCTCTACTAATTTACACAATTTACTTTAATGCAAATTAATTTATTTATTTAATTTTTTACTTTGCTGTATTTGCTATTTGTACGTGTGTTTGTTGCTTTTTCTCACCTTTTTTTTATAACTTCACTCACTATATTGTATTTCACTTGTCACTTTTTTATTAATAAAAAAAATTTCTTTCTTTGTAATCTTTTTTTTAATTTTCGCCTAACCACGTTTCATTTGATTTGCACATTTTTCTAGATGTTTTTTGTTCCTCATTTTTAATAGTGATTAAATATAAAATTTTCAACAGACTTTTAGGTTTTTTGCACAAATTTTTATTAATTTATGGTGTTTTATTGTAGTATGTTGGAAAAATTTTCCTATTTTCGTTTTCATTTGTTCGGATAATGAATGAAAACGTAATTATGGTTGCACTTCTGAGGAGTAAACGAACAGGGTTGAAATTAAAGTATTAATTATTCGTAGTATTATTGTGTTGTTTTTTTGTGAGGAAAAATTGTTTCACCCATAGAACGCTTTACGCAACAAAAAGTACGATACAAAAATTATTGGAAAATTTAATGTTCAAAATTTTTATTTAAAAAAAAATTAAGCAAAACAAATATATATATATATAAAAAATATATACAATTTGTTTATTGTTTTCTATAAAAGGAAAAAGTTGATATCGAAACTTTTTCATAAAAAATTTTCTACAAAATAAAAATTATTAACATTTATTTAAAAAACGCTCAAAAATATTAACATTATATATTCCGTTCATTCATAGAAGAAGAATCCAAAAACCATATATACATACATATGTATTTCATAACATTTGTTGATGAGGATTTTATGAGTCTATTTTTTTTATATTATAAAAATAATAATATATATTGAAAAAATAATAATATATATGTATCTTTTGTCCTCTTTTAATATAATTATTAAAAAAAATAGTATTTTTGTTTTGAAAATGATTTTTAATATAAGAAAATCTTAACCTTTTAATTGTTGTCGTCTTTTGATATTATACAAATTATTTTGTTGCTTACTCGAACTGGCAGAAGAAGTTGAAGTTAAAAATATATTAATAAAAAAAAGTTGTTTATAACATTTGTGTTTAAAATTTTATAATATATTATATTTATAACATTTATAGTCCTTTCATATGAAAATTAATAACACAATTTATAAATATTTGAAGGTCATATTAATAAAAAATAGGTATTAGATTGTTTGAAATCTCTGGTTAAAACTTAAGTTAATTGTATTTACAATATTTTTATTTCTAAATACTGTTTCCATTTCCGTCATAGTACAACACAATGTTAAAAGCACGGCACTGTATTATCATCATTTGTAAATATTATGTATTTTTTCAGTGTATACATTGCATTTTATCTTTATTCTTTATTTCCTCTTTAGTCAATATTATATTTTATGTTGCGTTTCATTCCTTCTTTTCTTATACTCCGTGAAACGTAAACAAACACATAGTTCTATAAAATAGTATTAAAATAGTACGAAATATTTTTTCATATAGTACATAAGTTTACAACCCAGCATTTATTGTTGCACAAAAATTTTATTGCATTCTGGAAAAAATATAATTTTTAACAAATTTTATTAACTTCTGCAGTTAAACAGCTTAAAAATGCAATAAAACGATGTAAAAATATAATTAGCAAGTTTTTAAATAATTTTTATTAGAAATGTGTTAGAATTATGTAGGATATTACTAAAAATAAAGTGTTATTAAAATATTTTTTCACATACACACACTAACAAAACAAAGGAGACATAATTGAAGTGCATCATTGCGGACCATTGTGGAATGATTAGAACTTATTATTAATGCATTAATAAAATAAAACTAAAGATTGTTAAAATGTTTAGTACTACCGAGTCGCAGAAGACTTCATTTTTGGAACAAACCAAGGCAGCCCGTGAAGAACGAGCATTGGAGAAACGAAGAGAATGGGCAGCCATAAAACTTCAATCTTCCATAAAAGGTTTCCTAGCACGTAGGCGTTATCAAAAGAAAATAATGTAAGTAAAGGTTTTAAGTTTTAGTGTGGGTGTTGGGTGGGTTTTAATACAAGTAATTGTTGTTTTTCTTTTGACGATTCTAGCGAGGACTTTGATGAACTTATAGTCAATAGTAGTGGCGGTAGTGGTGGTGGTGGTAGCGTTGCTGATGAAAAAAAAGATGTGGTTACTTTACATGCGTCATCTAATGTCTATCCGGTTGTAAGGCGTTTTTTAACCACCTACAAATTGGATAAAAATTGTGAGGAAACACGCGAACGTTTTGAGCGCTTATGTCGCTATTTAAATAAATCTATGGAAACAGAAGCCCCCAAGTTATCATATGCCACTTTGTGTTTACAGAAGGATAAAAGGTATGTTTGATTTGTTTAATTTATGGTAATTATATAGCATAGTTTATATCCAGAGATAGGATAACTTAGATTTTTTATATGATAAAAAATATTTTTTCCAGGTTTAGAAAAAGTTTCCTTAAAGTATATAATTTCTCTTTTTTTTCTAATATTTGCTCAAAGTTGTTTATACTGTGATTTCTATATACTATATAGATATATTTTCTGTTATCTATTAATTAGTCACATATTTGTTACATTTGATAAGTTTTCAAACAAAATAATGTGTGATCTCTCAAATTTCATACCAGTCAAACCTTGATATATCGCTTATTCTTTAGCTTTTCAACAAAATAAGTTTTTAGACAAAATAGCTTTATTTTGTGACCAAAAGTTTTAGAAACATCCACATATTGAATTTTAGGGCAAATCTCTAATTAATAAAATTTCGTGCTAAAAAAGGTTTTTATTTCAAAAATTTAAAACTTAAATATTTGACAACTCATTTTTTTTAAAGATCTAAGAAATATTCAATCACAAATTAATGAAGTAATGTTTTTTCTATTTTAGTCTGCCTTGGATAGCGCACATTAAAACTTTATTAAACTTTAATCTAAAATTATTGGAGGACATAAAACCAGGTATTTTGAAATTTCTAAACGAATTTCCTTCAAAATTCAAATTTCAAAAATTCTTTTTTATATTCCAGAAAGTCACACTGATAGTATATCATTGGCTCTGTATTTACATACCTTGGTGGTTTTTACATCACCAAAATCATGGGGTATAATGAGGATTAAACAATTTGAAAAACTACAACCAGCTATGCAAAAAATCTGTTGCAATATACAAGGAGATTTAATACAAAATAACTTTTTTAAAGTAATGAGAGTAAGTTAATTTATTCATATTTGAAAATATCCAAGCTAATAGCAATTTTGATTTAGTCTATTCTCATAAAAGGCACATCACGTGAAGAATTAACCTTAAAGCCAGTATCTCTAATTGCTGTAATGACTTTGTGTACTAGACCCCTATTGGATGGTGATTTTTCGCGTAACATAATGGCACAATTTTTAATAGAAATTTTATCGGCACCTGCTTTAGTCTACCACTTGAGTACCACTGCCCCTCAGTGTATTGAACAAATGTCTTCGATGTGGATATTAAAACGGGCTCTAAGTATATCTGAGGATTTGGAATGGTTTAATGATTTTGGAAAAAATATGCCGGGTACCAAAAGTTTGGCTTTATTGGGTAACATTATTAATTTATTTAATATAGAAAATCTAAATGAGGCCAAACTATTAGCTTATCCTCTCCTGACGGTAAGTACTTTAAACAAGGAATACTTATTGTATTATGGGTTCTTAAGCTATAATATGAAAATTACCTTACAGAACACTGTAACGTTATTATTTGAAAATATACCCAGTAATTCCACCTCCAAAGGAGTTTTTACGCAATGGCATGAACTTTTGGGTTGGCATACACCTTCCAAAGATCCTGCTCAAAATCAATGTGTTTCCTTGATTAAGAAACAATTTCACATGTTGTGGGGTATTCGCTGTTTGCAAATTTCTTTGGGTGATTTTCTCAAAGAGGTGAATGTTAATTTTGAACGCATAGAATTTCATCCACCCAGTCAAGCTTCCACCAGTAATCTTCTTAGACGTGCTTTAGATCGCAGCTCAACACGTACAAGTCTTAGTAAAAATTCTAAAATAACTTGGCGTAAATTAGATGCCCCAGAAGTCATACAAGTGTCACGTATATGCGCCATGTATTATGCAGCATTAAATACTTTGTCACAATTGAAATTGGAAATTTTAACGGGTATTTGTTTTGTCGATAAAGTTTTTTATGATTTATGGCTGTTTATTACATCGTTGGGACCTAATTGTGCTTTAAAGGAATTTTTGGAGTTATTTAAATGTGAGGATTTTCAACGTAAACCTCAAACGTCTATGTTGATGTTATTTTGTGATAGTATGACACATTATGTTACGTGAGTTGGTTAATTTTTTACTTAACATTTAAATACCAATAATCACTTCCTTTTTGCAGAGTTCTTGACGAGCATGAAATGTACACCGAACAGAAATTATTTCAATTGAACGATTTTGTTATGTTGACTTATTTTTTGAATAATATTTTATATAAAATTATTAATGAGGATATATTTGGTAAGTAATACGATAAACCTAAAGTTTTGCAAAAGAAAAATATATAAAAAAATTAATCAAAAAGTCGATTTTCTGACCGAAAAAATATATAATTCTGTAAACATTATATTTCAGAAAAAATTAATATTTTTTTCTGAAATATAATGAAATATGAGATATCGAGGTTTTTAATATTTCATATAAAAATCGATTTTTGGTATGAAACACAAGTGATCACAGATTAACGCTATTTTGCCTTAAAACTCAATATTAAGCGAGATATCGAGGTTTTTAATATTTCATATAAAAATCGATTTTTGGTATGAAACACAAGTGATCACAGATTAACGCTATTTTGCCTTAAAACTCAATATTAAGCGAGATATCGAG
>MINK01190338.1:2994-32142 GCA_001735545.1 Phormia regina | reverse complement strand
ATTCGATTAAAAAATAAATAAATATATATATATATATATATATATATATATATATATATATATATATATATATATATATATATATATATATATATATATATTCAAATTTTTATTGTTATATGACTCTGATTTTCTACTCAATTAATAGTTAAATTTTTGAAATAGTAGTGATAAGTAAAGACTAGAAAAATATTTGATAAAAAAAAAGACGAATCACTTTAATAAATATTTTCTAACATTCCATTTTGATGGGAAAAATTTTTTCATTTGTACAAAACATTGTAAGATTAAACAACAGCAAACAAATATTTTGTAAGTTCATTAAAAATATTCATATTAAAAATCTCTCTGAATTCATTCAAAATAGCTCATAATATTTTTAATAATAAAGTAATTAAAAAATTATATTAAAAAAATTTCCTATTCATACGGAAAAAATAAAATAAAAATTTATAAACATTTTAGAAGATTCATTTCATTAGGTAAGAAATATTTTACACATATATATATATATATATTTTCGCAACTAATTTTAAAAGAACATTTCGGAAATATAAATTAATATTAATTTTCTTCTATTCTTACTTTTTCAATAACATTTGCTAAAATTTCATCAAATCTCTTGTTTTTTTTTTTAGTTTTAAGAAAAAACTTCTGCGACTACACAAATTTTTATGTAAATAGTTGAATAATTGTTTATCTTTTTGTTATACGTATAATATTTTTTGTTCTGCTTGTTTTATAAATATTTCAAGACGATTTTTTTCAATTTTTTTTATAAGAATTGTTTTTAATAAAATTTACCTTAAATTTTGTTGTATTTTTTTGTTTTTTGTTTTACTAAGCTTTTTTAAGTAATATCTAAAATTTATTATATAATTATTATTATAGATATATATATATATATTTATATATAGATATTAATATGTATATTTATATTATTATATATTTATAAAGTTTATTATAATAATTAATCATAAAAGTAGGCTTATATAATTCCATACAATTAATATTATTTTAACTTAATTTTCTTCTTCTTTTTTTTCATACTCATTTAGTGTTTTTAATTCTTTTTTTTTTTTAAGTGAAAGATTTATTTATATATATATTTTTTTTGTTATAATTTAACAATTTTTTTTTTTTTGCAATAGATTTTGTGTAGTTTTTTCTAATATGGTTAAAATTTATTTTTATTTCTTGTGTTTTCATAACCTCGCTTTTTTTCATGTATTTAATATTTGTTTATAGTTTTACCTATCTTTTCCAAGGGCTTGTTTTGTTTTTTTTTATAAAGTGGTAGAGTTTTTTTATATTATTTTTATTTATATAACACATGCTAAACTTACAATTAAATTCATACATTAACTGTTTTATTTATACTTTTATTTGTTTTCTAACATTTATGTAGCTTGTTTTAAAAAATTTCTTTTAGTTTTATTGGTAGTTACATATTTAATTTAAATTTGTATCCTTTTATTTCTATATATTTTTTTTTCTAATAGAAGTTTAAATATTTTTTGCTGGTTATAAAATAAGTTTTGGTGGAATAAAAAACTGACTTTAATACTAAAATATTTGATTTGATTGGGTTTGTAATTTTGTTTATATAAATTGTTGTCATTTTTTCTAAAAAAAATTAATATAAATATATTTAAGTGAATACTATTATATAGTATTATTTATCAAGTTTTAAAATTTTTATTACCATCATTGATATTTGTTCTTTTTTTTTTCAAAAATTATATTATCAATTTATATAAAACTTTGAAAATTTTATTTAGATCTCAAAATATGTTTTGTTCTTCAAAAATTTAATACAAAACTTTTCGAATAATATTGTATAAAAATATAAATAATTTTTGAAAGATCCGAATTCGCAATAAAATTTTAATTTATGTATCATTTTAACTCGAAATAAATTTAAATTCAGTTACTAATTCTATTAAAAGTTTGAATATGAATTAAAGAGTTTGATTGAAAATACGAATAAGTTTTTAAATTTAACAAAAAATATTAAAATTTTAGCTAAAAATTTAAAGCTTTCCAATATTTCATAAATATTTTTCAAATGTAGTTTTTCTTTAAAATTTTAATGTTTTAAAAATTATTTGAAACATTAAAAAATATATATATATTTTTGAAAAATGTATTATAATTATAAGAAATTTTGAATAAAAATAATTTGGAAACATTTTTAAATTCCAAATATTAAAATTTGTTTAAATTTCAAATCATTTTATTAAAAAATGTATACTTTTTTTTAATGTAAAAATTGCTAACTTTTGTTTTTAAAAATTTATTTTTTTAATTAATTTCTGGTAAAATTAATAAATTTTTACATTTTATTTAAATTAAAAATTTCTTTAATATTTAAACTTTGAATAGCATCAGCATTTTTGTATGTAAAATTTATTCAAATAATGAATAAAATTATAGCATAATTAGGGAAAGATGAAAATTCAAATAAAAAATTTAAAACATTTTGAACATGTACTATTTCATATTGAAACTTTTTTGAATTTAAATTTTATCTACACTGAGTATTTTGAATTTTGAAATAACTGAAATATTAAATTTTAATATTTTTTGTTTACCTTATTTCTTGTTGCATTATCGTGTCCAATGGTTTTTTTTTTTACAAACTGGTGTGTTTCACAAAATTATCACATATTTTCTTTCAAATAAAAAATATTAAAATTTTAAGCCAGTTTTTTTTTCCTAACCTAACTTCCTAACTTCTTCCATTTCTTTATTTTTTTGTTTTTTACAAACTCAAACACCAGTTACCATCAATTAACGCCGCTATTAAGATTCGATTTTTCACATTTTTTTTTACTTATTCCCAAAAGAAAAAAATGAATAAGATTCTGGCAAACGGCAGTGTAAATTTTTTTCTCATTGGGGGTTTCAATTTAAGAAAATGTAAGCATTTTTTGTTGTTGCTGCTGTTTTGAACGACACTGTTGTATATTAGCGGTGTTGTTGATGGTAGCATTAGTGTGATTTGTAGTTTTAGCATGATTTTTAAAACTTCTACCAATTGTTGTAGGATTATTTATAATATTATTACTATTAATATTAATATTGTTGGTTGTTTTATTGGTTCTTCTGGTATGATTAGTATGATGATGTTGATTATGGTGGTGTTGTTGGTGATGATGGTAATGATGATGTGGATGTAGTTGTTGAAGATTAGGAGAAATTTGTAATTGATTCTGGTTGTTGTGGCTGTTGTTATTATTATGTGTATTACTACTATTACTTTGTATTAACTTTAACAATTATGAATTGGAATTACGTTTTGTGTGCAGCTAGGATGAACTTGACTGATTTAAATTGCCAAACATGCCCGCTGAAAATGATGTCTGTCCGGCAGAATTGGCTTGATTGCCTGAAGATTGTTGTTGTTGCTGCTGTTGTTGTTGTTGCTGCTGCTGTTGTTGTTGCTGTTGTTGATTTAAGGATTGACCACGGCCATGTTTAGGTATAGGTGGTTGTATGTATTCGTGCCGCGCCAGCGCAAATACATCCATACGATCTTCTTTGCGATAAGCCAAACAGCCTCTTATAAAACTCTATGGAAAAGATAAATAAAAAAGAATTAAACATTTTTTTAATTATAAATTTAAATATAAGATGTTTGTGGCTACCTTAGCTTCATTGGACACTGTTGGTTTGTTGGAGAACTGTACTTCGGTAGCTTTTAAGATGGTATTCTCCTCGAGTATCGTAGCCTGCGATTGATTATGGCCAAATGGTTTCTTACCATATAAACACTGATAGAAAATGACGCCCACACTCCAAACATCAACTTTTGAAGAGATTTTTGGAGGATTCTTACCCACCACAAAACATTCGGGTGGCAAATACCTATGAAGAAGAATTTAAATTTAAACAAATAAATAAAATTATAATTCATGTGTAATCTTTTAAAAATATTAATATTTTATATTTACTACTATTTTGTTTCTGCCTCTTTTACTTTTGATAAAATTCCCGCCCTATTTTATGACAACTTACATTGAAATCCCTCACATACTCACCAATACGTTCCCGCTCCTTGGGATGTTAAATCCATACCATGATCTGGATTATAATTTTCATCATCCATTACTTTAGACAAACCGAAATCTGTAATTTTTATTTCTCCACATACATTGCCTTCGGTCAGTAAAATGTTGCCCGGTTTTAAATCGTAATGTATAACTGGTGGTTTAATCTCATTTAAATATTTTAATGCAGATACAACCTAACATATAAAATAAAAACTCTTATAATCTTCCTTTATTCAAAACAGTGAAATTTGCGAAAAAAAATACCTGCATAATAATAGAACGTGCTTCACGTTCTGGTATCGTTTTATGTTGTTTTAGATAGAAATCTAAATCATGACCATCACAATATTCTAAAACAGTACAAAATGAATTGGCGTCTATTTCGAAAACATCATATAATTTCACCACTCTGGGATGATCCAAAGCTTTGTGAATGTTGTATTCTCTTAAAGCATGTCTAAAATAATGAAAGATATATCGAAATTAAATCACATTACATCTCATCAATTTCACCACTTTATTTACTTGATATAATTCGCCTTTTTATCTTCTTTCCAATCCTTATTCAATTGGTGAACTTTACAAGCCACATAACGCTGTTCCTTTAAATCGAAGGCTTTGTGTACCTCGGAGAAACCTCCTTTACCCAGGAGCATTAGCAGAAGATAACGATCATTCAATACTGGATGATTATTAAAGCGGGACTAAAAAAATATAAAGAGAAAAAGAAAAACAAAATTAAATTTCATTCGATAATTATTAGATAATGTCAAATATTCTTACCTGATCTTCGTTGAGTATCCGTTTTAATTCGCGTATATGCAAATTACGTTCACGTTCTAATTTCTCCATTTCCAATTGAAGATCGGCATCTTCTTTCTTTAGAGCATTTTGTCGCAATTTTAAAATCTCATCATACTCGTAATATTCTTGAGCGGTATAAACACCCGACACAGGATCAGGCTTAAGGAACGTTGCTGAATCAGACCCACTATTGGAATTATCACCGCGACCCGATGAGCCGCCACCACGATCCGATAGACGATCACTACCCATACCGGTGCCACTGGTACCGCTACCGCCACCATTATGCAGCAGTTGGCTTTGAGCTTGTGATGAATTGGAACGTGAAAGACCACGACCACTGCCACCACCGCCACCTGTACCGGTAGTGACGCCAATACCGCTATCATTACCTGACAGTCGATCACAACCGGCATTTAGATTGGAGGAATCATTTGAATTGGAATTTTGCTGATTATTGTTGTTACGCTTGCGACCAGATTCCGCAGGACGTTTTTTCATCAACTGTTTCTTTTGCCGGTCGATTTCTTCACGTTCTGCTGAGATTTCTTCTTGCCGCCTGCTTAGCTCTTGGAAAGCATAACCGTCGGTCCAGTTTTCCTGGAATGTAGCACCTACACGTTGTGTAACGAATTGGCCCAGTCGCAAGCGATTCTGCATGCATTTTTGTCGGGCTTCTTTCTTTTCGATACTGGACTTTTCCTTAAGCAGCTTCTTGACGACATCAATACACTTGGCTATATGGGATTTGTGTTGATCTATTAGTTTTTGATGAGCAATAATTTGACATTTTTGTTCATCAGACAGTCTTGTCATCTCATCCAATTTTGATTTACTGGTTTCATTTTCTGAATCACGTTCCTGCATGTCGGGTAGTGAGAGGTCTGTTTGAGTTGCTTTGGTAACCATCGCTAAAGATGGTTGTTGTTGCTGCTGTTGTGTAGGAGTGTTTGGAACGCCACCGGAATTGGCTAGCATACCAGCATGTTGCAGTGAGTTGAGTTGTACAGCCGCCACAGCGGCTAACTGTTGTTGCGAGGTTGTCAGAGTCTGTTGCACTGTAGTGGCAACAACGGAAGAGGCGGGAAGTTGATGTGTTTGCGTCTGCTGTTGTGGCAGAGGAGGAGGTGGTGGCCCATTACCTCCACCACCAGCTGCTGATGCTCCACCAATCAGGCCACCCGCCGTAGTGGCACTGTGTACCAAGTGGCTGCCGCTCAGCAAACCAACATTTGAAACACCCACTAGTGGCGATTGTGGAGGAACCATTGCGTTGGAAGTTTGTGGTTGTTGTTGCTGCTGTCTCTGCTGTTTTGCCGCAACGCTATTTACGGCAGCTACACTACTGTAGTGGAATTCAGGAGGCGGGGGTTGTGAAGTAGGTGTCGACGGTATGCCGGTGGCGCTCATTTGTGGTTGTTGTGGACTAGGTGGATACATGGGATACGTGCTACTACCGCCTACCGAAGTTGGCACTTGCTGAGGCTGCGCCGTCTGCGATTGTGGTTGCTGACCAGCCGATGAGGGACTCTTGGAGCCACCGCCAGTCGCATGTCTCATGGGACTATTAGTGGCAGCTGTCTGTACTGTATGTTTATTAAAATAATCATTGATTTTTTTGTTATCACCGCCCGAACCAGCTGAAACAGGTGCCAGTAGACGAGCATTTTTGCCTCCACCAACGCTTCCCGTACCGGGTATCTGAAGACGTTCTGCTTGAGCACCTAAATTTAGAGATAAATTTGCTTTTAATAACTGTGAGCCTGAGGAGGAATTGTTGTGTTTAGATGCTTTAGAAGCGTTGCTTGAATTATTACCTCCATTACCACCACCCGGACCGCCACCACCAGCGGCACCACCACTGTCATCGGCATGCAATGCAGCGATTTTTCGTTTGCGCTTTCGTTCTGTCGGTGTACGCGATAATTTTTCCATGCGACCACTTCCGCCGCTTGTTGATCCCGAATTGTTTTGTTGACCCGCCTGCTGATGATGCGGTCCATGCGAATGATGATGATGATTGGGGGGTGCTTGTTGCATATTTGGATCTGTCGATATACCCATACCGCTGCCACCACCAGTATTCATCATACCGTTACCAGACGACAATGAAACAGCTGCTGCTGTTGATGTGCTAGTTAGGAGACCGATTTGTTGGACAATACCTGTAGACTGTTGCTGTGTGCTTAACATATCGTTAACATCTTTTTCGCTGTGTGACGAGCCTGTGCTCATATTCGAGTCCGGATTACTACTATGACCGCCACCACTATGATGACCGTGATGTGTCAGTGGCACAATATTGGGCGGTTGTATTTGTTGCAATTGAGGAGGTGGCTGTTGTTGCTGCTGTTGTGGTGTTTGAGGCGTTTGATTAGGATGATGTTGTTGCTGCTGTTGTTGGTGATGATTCGTGGCAAGTGTTGGAGGCTGGGTATAATGTGTTGTTAAATGTGTTGGCGGTGGAGGAGGAGGTTGTTGTTGCAATTGTATTTGCTGTTGTTGTAAATGTGTTTGTTGTTGTTGCTGCTGTTGAGCTTGTGACAAATGTTGTTGCTGTTGTTGATTAGGAGCAAAATGTTGTTGGGGTGTTGTATGATGGCTTATAGACGTTGATGTTTGTGGGGCCATCTGCAATTGAGCGCCGGCGGACATCTAAAAGGAAAATTAAATTAAATTAAATTACTGAAATTGTTTAGCCACAATTAATGTTTACAATTTTAAAAATTACATAAGGCATTGAAAAAAGAAAAAAACAAATCGAAATTAAAGATACTAAGTATTTCGAATACAAATATCTTTTTTTAATTTTAAAAAAGTAAGAGAAAATAAAAGAATTATTGTATTACTACATTTTGTTTATAACATTTAATTCTCGATTTTTCACAAAATAACTTAAATTGTCTTCTAAAATAAGCATCATTGCTTAAAAACAAATGCTGCGAAAAACCGAAGTTTCTTTTTATTAAAATGTAGCCAACACGAATAACGTTAGATAAACACAAAAAGAAATAAGATACGTACATACATACATACGTATGTATGTACATATGTATGTACATATGTATGTATGTACATACAGTAAATAAAATAGTAAAATAAAATATTTTGATATTTAAAAAAACTCACATTTCTCAAACAATATCATTTTAACAAAATTTATTTCAACAATTTCTAAACACAATTATTATTTTACTTAAATTAATTTATATAAATATTTTTTTAAATTGAATTAAATTTTCGGTATAAAAAGTTCTTTTCTACTTATTTTTCACTTTTCTTCTATTCATTAACAAACAGCTGTCTTTTCTTTTTTTCTTTTCATTTTCGTATGAGAGAGAAAGAGTTAACACTACACTCTCTATATTGTAAATGAAAGAGTACACGAAGAATATTAATAACCAGTGTTGATAAACGTTAAAAACACTATGACAATAAGAAAAAAATCAAAACAGAGAGAAAAAAACACGATGACGATTAATAAAGCACATACATAAACCCATACATATGAAATTAACGCACATATCTCATACATACATATCAATATATAAAGCTACCAGATTAAAAACGAATCAAAATTTATCAAGTTTTCTTTAAATTTTAATTGAAAAAGTCGACAGTTTAAATATGAAAATATTTTTCAAAAATAGTTTCTAGAATTTATTGTTGTTATTAAAATATTTATAATTAGTTTTTTTTTAATTTTTATTTTCTAAGTGGCAGCCTTAAAAATAGTATATAAACACGCACACATACATATGTGTGTACGTACATACACTCGGTCAGATGGAAGTGTGCATTACTACTTGAAAACAAGACAGTAAAATATACTCTTTTTTACACAAATATGACGGCGTAAAGAAACGCGAATGAAAACGAAATGTCTATAGAACCCCAACGTAATAAATGAAGAAAGAAAAAAATAAAGAAGAGGTTTGCATGAATAAAAGAAAACGTAAAAAGAAAAAAAACGGGCAAAATATTAAAGCAGACATGGGAAAATATATAAAATGGCTACCCGAGGAGACACTACACAAAAAAAAAACTAAACATTTACTTTAATTCATTATAAAATTTTAATCTGATAAATTATTTGTCTTTTCTCAATTTTTTTATTTTCGCAAAAATTACACACACACACACACTTAAAGAATTCCAAAAATTTTCACTAATTGGTTGTCATTGATTTAATTCAAACCGAACTCTTTTTTAGAAAAATTCATTCACTTTATTTTTTATTAAAAAGTTATTTTCTTTTATTTATATTTCAAATTAAATTTATTTCACGTTTAATTATTTTTGCAAAAAAAAAACAAAAACAAAATTATAATTTTCCTAATTCGTTTGTGGTTTTTAAAGCAAAAAAAAAAAATCAACTTTTTACATAAATTGTACGAGTGTATGTGTATTGAGAAGTTAAAATGCTCTTTTTTTTAATTTCATGTGTCACACGTCTTTCTTCTTATTATTATTTCAAATCGGTATTGTATATGAAAGCAAAAATACACTAAAATCAACCAACAACAACTTCTACTACTAGCAGCAAATAATTGGTTATTTCATTTTTCACTTCGTCATCGTTGTTGTCTCATCGTCAGATTCGTCGTGTTGTCGTTGTCAAAATCGGCAGGCAGCCATTGCCGAAAATTAGTAATAAAAAAATAAAATGAAAAGAAATTGATGAATATTTAATCACGAATGAGAAGAAAAAAAAAATTAAGTGATTTAAATTTCTTTCACATTTTTTGCAAATTTTTTTTTTTCACTACAACACTGGTTTTTAAAAAAAATTACTTTAGAGAAATTCCATATTTATTTATAAAAATACTGTAAGAAAATCACTTTTTAATTTATATTTTGTTATTTTTCTTAACAATTTCAATTTTGTTTTTGCTGAAGCAAAATTATTTTTTTGTGTAATTGGCGAACTAAAGAAAAAAACTTGTCTTGTTCCGCGAGACGTTGATAATGTTAAAAGGAAGGAAGAGAAATATTTTATACACCAATAAATGGTCATGATATAGTGGTGGTGGTGTGTGTGTATATATATACATACCTCGTTTAAAATTTTACCATTTACACTGTGTGTGTTTATATGTACATATATATCTCTCTCGAAAGCGTGTGTATATATAATAGAGAAGTAGAAAAGCCATACGAAAATTATAAGAAAAAAAAAAACGAATAAATGGGTTGCCACATTCTTTATAAAATAAATAAAAAACAAGGGACATTTTAAAATAAAGCAAGTTATTAATAATTAACGAGCAAAAATTAATATTTAATTTTATAAATTATTTAATTAAAATATTTATATTAATATTATTTTTAAATCTAAAACTTTTTTTCATTTAATATTTTTAGCTCTTGTAAGTCTTTCTCTATTCTCTCTTTTTTTTCATTTGACTTTCTATCATTCTTTCGTGTTTTTGCTCACTCTCTGTTAATGTTAAAATTTGAGGTGTGTTTGTGTATGTATGAGTATATGTAAAGATTTGTGTACGTTTTTGCCATTATGCCTATTGTTTATGTTTAATAGAAAAAAAAACAAGATAAGGTGTTAAATTAACAGATGTCAGGTCAATGGGGTATATCATTTTACTGTCTTTCCTATACGAAATTTATTATTTAACACAGTGGGACATTAACATAATAAAAACGGCACTTGCTTAGCTAATATCTTTAAACAGGGAAATTTTATAATTTAAATTAATCGCTAATAATAACCTATTTATTTCAAATTAATAATATAAAATCAAAATATTAAAGTAAAATTTATAAAACAAAAAAATCCTACGATAACAACAACTAAACAAAACTTTAACAAGAATTGCAAAAATACATAACCACACTCACATGCGAATTCTTCAACACTTATCCATACACACATACATACATACATATACTAAAGAATAAAAAATCACCCCTATTATAGAAAAATTCTAAAAATAGGTCATCATTTACAGAAAAATTTGCAAAAAAAATGTATTTCATATACCATATTTATGTACATAAATATGTACATACATATACATATATTTCTATATGAAATTTACATACATATGTATGTTAAAAAAGAAAAAAAACTAAATTAAGAGGAGAACTAGTTATTATAAAATAATTAAGAGTATAAATTAATTGTACAGTAAATAAAATATATATATATATATATCAACAATAAAGAAAATAAAATTGGACGACCAAACACGACCACACAACTTGTATTATGAAAAAAAAAAAAAAACTACAGCAAATAATCAAACAAATACCGATGAAATCTAATAACCTGACGATCTTTAAATAAAATTATACGTTAAATTTATTTCACACATACATATGTATGTATGTATATTTGTTGTGTATATTACATATGTATTTTATTGGTATATACAAAAGTGCTTGGAAGCTATTAATTATTTTATTTTGCCTCTCGGTTTTTATTACAAAAACAAATTAAATTAACATAAGAAATTTATTGATCCTAACACAATCTAATAAAAATAGTGTTTAACAGAATCAGCGAAAGTGGAAAATGCATAGCACCGGCGACCAATGATGTAAAATGAAAAGTTATTCAAAGTGATGGTCCCACAATAGTTTTACTCGTTGACCTTTTCTAAAGAATAAATAGTTGTCCGGAATACAGATTATTGCTCGTAATAGTCCGATGCCTCTTGAGTGGTAGCCATTTTCTTTGGTTATGTAGCACTCGCTCCCATTTGAATACATATCTTCTGATGTCAGATATATATATAGTAGATCTTCACCCCTAACGGACATATGATGGTTTGCTAATTTTACTCGACTGTGATTAGGACCACCTTTTAATTACGCGTAACCCTTTATCAAACGGTTATCGATGCTGTCTTCATGACGTTTTAAATATGGTGCATTACCAACTTTGTGAAACTTATCCTTTAATCGTAAATAGCTTCTTAATAGGCCAGTGATGCATTTTACTTAAATCAATCTTATCCAATACGGTTCTACATACTACTACTAAATTATATATTGAAATAACTAACAGCTATTCCAACTGTAACTTCATATGCATTCATATACATGAAAAACATATATCGTCACCTAAAATGTAAAAGGCCATAACAACACATCTTAACATTTTTTGCTTTAAATTTAAGTAACAATGTAAAACCTTTTAAGCGCCATCCTAAAGCATTAAATAATATATATTTTCAATTTTAAATTAAGCTCTTTTACACCATATTACACTATTTTCCCATTTTATATAGAAATGGGTCCAACCAAATTTACTCCAAATTTGTTTCCGCTATCCCCCAAAATTGAGTTTAATATTCGAAATGCTTTGTTGCCATAACAGAAGTATTTGTAAAAATCGTATGAAGTTCTCTAACGTAAAATATTCGTATTTCTAAAAATTTTAACTGCATAGTTATTAAATGAAATATATAAATATGTAATTTAATAAGCTTTTGCAAAAATCAAGTAAAATTATATAAAAATCTTGAAAGAGTTTTGGTACCGCCAAATAGGGATAATCACACAATTTACGATTTTAAAGATGTTTAATATTATCTTCAAATATTGATGAATATTCAAGTTTTAAAGCTTTTCCTATTGTATTTGCATTGTATCTGACAACAAATACTTTTGAAATGTGAAGATAAAATATCCTCAAACAATACATAATGCCTACTATTTAAATAACAATACTGAATAATTTAATGAACAAAAATATAATAGATCACATTATTTTTGGATTTTACAATAAATATCTTAATGATAATGAAACTAATTCATAGCTTTATCAAAGAGTTGAGGATACCACTTTAAGCATATCAATCCTTTTTCTAAATTACAGGCCATATTTTTGTACCTTAAACTTGTTATTTGGTATTAATACTGTATCACCAAGTATCCCCCAAGTTTGCACATACATACAAACACACCACCATATCTAACGATGAGAGTAACAAATTTGTTCAATGAGAGTACTTTACAAATGGACAGACAGAATCAAAAGGAATTAAAATGCAAGTCACAAAAAAATTAATATATATACAGACGTATGTACCAGTGATGGAAAAAATAATATCATAGTACTTTTTTTGATACTATTGAACATTTACTATTGAAGCACTTGGATAGATAGCTGGATATTTAACAATTCGACTTAAAAATAAAAATTTTAAATGAAACTATATTTTATAGTTTCATTTTTGATAGAAATATAAGTTTTTAACAGGGTTTACAATTATTATTAACGAAATTGCGATGATCACTATATTTGATTAATGCTGGGGTTTCAGGTTCCAAAAAGGTAATACATGTAGTTAGTATCAAATAGTTTATAGCTTTAAGTTTTAACTTATAAAAGTGTTTATAATAAGAACTAAAGACTACAAGTTTTTTTTTGCTCAGTAAATAAAATTGTAGTGAAAATTTTCCAATTTTCTGATAATTTAACAAATTATCAGATATTTTAATGAAACTACACAAAAAAAAATTATTACCGTCTTTTTTACAATTAACTCAGTTGCTTAATTTTGCACCAAAATTTAATAAATATGTTCAAGAAAAAATAAAATAAAAATTAAATTTTGATTTGATTTTTTTTCCTATACACATTTTTAATTCATTCAATCATCTACTTGATTGATTTAATTAATTTATTAATTGGGATTTTTTTTTTCTGTTTTGTATTTTTTATAGTTTTTAGTAATTGATATAATCATTTTGGTGAGAGGTCAAATTTGAGCAGTTATTTAAGTTTTTATCAAAATAAATTAAAGTAAAAAAAAAAAAAATACAAAAAAATAAATTTGAGCATGATTTTATTTCCTATAAACATTTGTAATGCATTGAATAACTTACTTGAATGATTTTATTAATTTATTAATTGGATGTGCAAATTTGAATTTGAAGTTTTTAAATGAATGAATTATTTTCATATACAGTGTCTCACTAAAGTATTTGATTTTTTTTTTAAATCATTAACAAAAATGATTATTTTAAATGGTTTAAAAGATTTATCCTTAGATTTATTTGATTTCTTTAATGGTTAATTTAATAATGCAAAAGGCCGCAATCAAAAATATTCGCTTGTTTCGGAGAAATTCCGGAAATAGTACGACAAGTCATTGAATTTACATCACAAAAGTATTTGAATTTTTATCACATCTATATTTGAAGATATCAAAAAATGATTCTAATTTTTTGTTAATAATATGTTGTATCATAGTTAAATGTTCACTGATTTATTTTCCCAATTTGGGGGATATTAAGTCCAATTGTTTATTTAATAGATTAGAGAATTGATTTCATAAGAACACGCCCATTTTTTCATCTATAAAGGAAAAATGTGATTTTTTTTTTTTTTTGCCATTTTAGTAAAAAGTAGTAAGTATTTATTTACTTATGAATTTTTATATGATTAATTGCATCATTAAAAAGAATATATCTTAAATATCAAGCCAATTTTGATACCGTTGCTATCAAAAATTTGTTTCAAAATGTTGCGGAATATCTTCCTGATATATAGCCATTGATAAATTTGGAAACTAAAACACTAGACTTCATTATACAGCTTCAAAATATACCCCGACATAATTGTGCTTAGTATCATTTTTTTTAGTTACATAGCCACTTTATTTTTGGACAAACAACTTGCACTCCAGAAATGCTGGAACTCAAAATTTTAAATTTTATTTGGAATTAAATATATTATATTAACAGAAAAGTTAACTTTTTCAGATATTTTTACCTTTATGTAGTGCCTAGCTAGCTTGAAAGACTTATACTATATGTATCTTGAAAAATTCTATACACCACCTTTTTTACTATGGCACCAATTAGCCATTTACTTTCATAGTCGGTATACAAGTCTTCCATTTTATAACATCTAATACCTACATAAATACAATCTGAAAGTTTTGATAGGATATGTGGTCCAATACTTCAGTAAAATGACCTCAATACTCTAAGAATTTTAAATTTTTACAATATAATGAAACAGTAAAAATTATTTTTTCGACCAAATTGCATAGTCCATTTATATTGTCAAATAAACCAAATAAAATTTAAGAAATAAGTTAGGAAATATGACCCGATTACTCCAAATTTCCTTTTTATAAGACGTATGAAAAAAAATATTAGTATATGATTTACTGTAATACTTAATAACAATTAATATATAAAAAAAAGCATATTTTTTTTTGTCCTTTTTGGTTTTTTTTAGTATATTTAAATATAGAAAATAAAATATTCAAATACTTTTGTATACACGGTATATATCTGTTGATTGGTGACTTTTTTCCGCGTAGATTTGATGACTTTTTCTGGAGTTTATCATAACAAGGCCATATTTATTATATTTTATTTTAATACTTAATCTGAATAAAATTATGTAATAATTTGGGGTTTAATATTTCGTTGTAAATATGTATTTAAATATACAAATTATGTACATACTTTCAGTTTTGAACTAAGTAAAATACTAAATAGTTCTATAAAAAATTGTCAATTTAGTACTTTAAGGGTGAAAAAGGTACTATTTAAAATTTATTTTGTTAGCGAAAAATATTTTCATTTTCCATCCCTGTTATGTACATATTTCTCATACAACAAAGATAATTTAAGAGAACGAGTGCACTTCACACAATGCCATAGAAAAATAACAATAAAAAATAACACACACACACACACACAAAATATCTACAAACAAAAACACACGACAAGAAAAAATATTTGCAAACACGAAGATGTGAAAAATGAAAACTACAAAACCAGTCCAACTAGTTTAAAAGGGGAATGGACTCCAAGTGATGATAAGGCATACATACACATTAACAAAAACAATAAATACAATAAAACAGCGGGAAGCATATAAATGCGAAACCAACGAAACAAACAACTACTTTTTTAGCGTTTGGTGGAAGCAACAACAAATGTTAAACTGAAGGCGACATCGAACAAGCTTTACAACATGAATGAAAGTAACTAGTTGGATTGAGATGTTTGACAACTTGTTTGACCGGTTTGGTTTGAAATGGTTTCCAAAAACAAAACATTCTGTATGTGTTGGTCTGTCTTTGTATGAATATAAGTATTAATGATTTGTTGGCTACCATCAAACAACAATTATTATTGTTATGTATTAATAAGTTGGGTGTTGCTATTATTTATAAACTCGGTCGATTGGTTGTCGTGTGAGTTGGGATTTGTTTGTGGCTGTCACAGACAGACTGACTGACTGATTGTTTGGTATGCAGTTTTGTTTCGTTCGTGTGTAAAAACGTTTTAGTTTAACAGTTCATGCCGATGAGTCAAGGTCGGGAGACCGTATTTAACGTCACGTAACGTCATGCGAATTATTTTGTATCTTTTTTTTTTTTTTGATATTGTCTTTGTTGCTGTTTTTTATACACACACTCACACAAAGAAATTTTTCGTATATTTATAATAGAGAAACGAAGAAGAAAAAAAAATAATTTTTAATTCACACAGATTCTTTTTCGAATGTAGATGTGAATAATTGTGTTTCTTTGTGTATTTACATACAAATATACTAAATTAAACGAAAAATACGTTAATATTTGTAGTTAGGGAATGGAATATTTTTAGAACACAATTTGTTCAGTTCTTCGTTTTTTACTTTTTGTGATAGCTACTACGAACTTACACTGGGAGAAATGATAAATGTTTATTTAAATTGGATTTTTATGTATGTAGAAAATATTTCTGTTGTGAAAGATAATTGTGGCAATTAGAAAATAAAAAGATATTAGTGAAATTGTAAGAATTTGTATCATACATTTTGCATTGATATGTACTAATCAAACATTTTTGTTGACTGTTTTTTTTTTTTACTATATTTTGATTTGACAAAGATTATGATTTAACTAATACAACTTGTTAAATGACTTTTTACATTAGTAATTTATTGTATCTGTTTTTTTAATTTGATATAGTTTGTTTGCAAATCCAATAATTAAAATACACCCACAAAAAAAAAAACAAAAAAACAAAATATATATATAAAAATATACCCACAAAAAAAGTTGGTAATAAAGATCAAAACTCTTGTGAAACACTGTGAACGTTCTTAGAATTGTCGGCAATAATTTGCAGACGTTTAAAAGAATTTCTATTCATCTAAAAAATTTGACAAACACCAAATTTAAGAGATGTTGAAAGTCTGAAATACCTCAGTGCCACAAAATTAAGTTTCTATAGTATCGAATTGTTACTGACGATAACACAAAACCGAATGTCGTAAATGTCATGCAAAATAGCCACAATATGCTATAAACTCAAAATAGTTTTTAATACACAATATTATTTAAAATAAAATTCAAAAGCAAACTTTCTTAATACTCATTTAATTTGACGGTCTTTCCTAACAACTGCAATCATTTGTAAAGAAAAACTTTCTCCTTACAAAAAGTACTTAAACAATAAGAATGTTGTTGAATACTTTAATAAAATTCTAACATGAAAAAATATAAATCATAAAAAGTATTGTCTACAATAAATTTCTCCCAGTAAAATAAGAAACTATAATGGTAAAGACAATTAATAATTGTACAAATTTTGATTCTAATTCATGTATGTAATTATTACTTTTATTTTATTATGTTTTGCAATTATTTTTTATAGTTTTTTTTTTTATTTACATTTAATCTGAATGAATAAGAACATTTTTTTATATGTGTGTGAAAAATATCTAAAAACGAATTGTTTTTAATTTCTTTTTTTTAAACGAAAAGAAATTAATGAAAAAAAAGTATATACATATATGTTAAGAGAGAGAACAACGATAAGCCATCTAGAATGAAAAAAATGATTTACTTTTTTATTACTAATAAAATAACCAAAAATTGAGTATGAAAAAACAAAGCACGTGCTACTAATTTATACAACACTGTGGGTTTGAAAATAAACGAGCAATAACAATCACACACATACCCACTCTCATTTTGGTAGTAGACATTTTTCAAGCTCTCTTTTATTTAAAGTTAAAATTAAATGTTTAATTTAAATTTTAAACACAAATTTTTTCTTTCATTTTCTTTTTAACGAGTGTTTTTCAAATTATGTGGCAATTGTAGAAAAAAAAAAACAAAAAACACTTACTCTCTGATTAACATATAATAATGTTGATGATGGCTGTTGAGGATGAAGTTGTTGTTGTTGGGTATGCTGCTGTTGTTGTTGTAATAAATTTTGTTTTCTATTACGTTTAGATGATGCTGTATTATATGTTGCATTTGTTGCCGATGTTGTATCGGTAGTGGAACGTTTACGAGATCTTTTTTGCGTTGTTGTTGCTGCCACCGCAACATTTGAAGTTTTTGTAGCTGCTGGCAAAGATGCTGTCGTAGAAGCTTGTATTACCACCATAGAATTTGTTGTTAATTTGGGAAAATTTCTATGTTTTGAAGATTCGGTTATAGTGGAAGTCTCTATTAACGACATTGGTAATGTTAGAGACATAAGGATGTTATTTGTCGATGGAGAGAGAACTCAATTAAAATGGGTCTCTCTCTTTTAGTTTGTTTTATAAACACTCACTATTTCTATGTTATATATTTTTTTGTTATATTTAAGGAGAGAACCTATTTGCTTTTTGCTCTCTCTCTCTCTTTTAGTAATGTGTTTTTGTTTTTCTTTTTAGTAATGCATTTTCACTTATTTTGTTTTTATATGTAGGTATGTGTGTTTTGTTTGAGGAAACAAAACAGCTGTTTTTTTTTTCAACCGGCTTTATCGACAGCTGCTGCTGTTATTGATGCTGCTATTTCTGCTAATTGTGCTGCTATGTACATTTGTGTGAATGTTATTTTTTGTTTTCTTTATTTTTCATTATTATTGTTGTTGGGTTTTTGTTGTACACTAGACTAATTTTGGTGTGTATAAAAAAAAATAACGATTATAAGATGATTTTTTTTTTTGTATTTTGTATTTTCATTAAATTATTTATAAATATGTACGTATGGTATATACACAAATTTAGGTTTGTATATTATATACTTTATATAAAATGACGCTATTTTAAGAATTTCTTGTTTTTTACACTAATTTAGTTGTGTACAATTTTCCACATTCTTTATATTTTTGTTTTTTTATTTATTTAATTTGCTTTATTACTTTTTATATATTATACTTTTGTTTATACCTTTTTACATATTTTATTTATTTAATAAAAACTTGCACAATTTCTTTGTGTTTTTTTTTTTTTTATTTAATATTTTTTCATTTTCTTTCTTTTTTCACTTTTACACAACATTCATATGTATGTGTATATATATTTAGTTGCCATGTATGTATATTATTTTTAGCAGTTATATGTTTATATATTGCTTTGTAACAAAAGTAATGAACAGATTAAGAAAACCGAAATTATAGAAAAAACATTTAAAACACGTCACGTTTGCAAGTCGGAACATTTAGCACTGTTGTTGTGTGTTTGTAGTTGCTATTAAGCCAGTGTGTGCTGTCTGCCTTAGAGACACCGTAACATCAACAAACAATCAAATAAACCAACAACTAAATACAAAAAGAAAAAATAAACGACGAATTCAAACCAACAGCCATACAACCAATAACAACACAAACATACGACTACGACATAACTACATATAAAAAAAGAGCTCAGTCAGTCAGCACCTTATATTTCTTGCTACACTTTAGGTAATGTAGTAAAGTCCATGTTCACCAAAACAAAAATTATATTACACTTTAATAATTGATGTTGTATTGTTGCAAAGGCTGCTGATGTTGTTGCTTTGCGTCTAGGTTGTGTTTATGTTTGTTTGCTGTCGAATGTCGTGGTCGCAACAAACTCAATGTTCACAAACTCGCGTTCAATCAAACAATAAATATTTAGACTTACATAAAAAATAAATAAATATAAAATCAAAGTTGCCAGATTAATATCAAAAATTTATACAAATTTTTTAATAAGAATTTCTTAAGGAAATTTGATTTTCAAAGCGCAATTAACTCCCAAAATATTTAATTGCACTCAAAAATTTTTACATCGTCATTTTCACCGATAAGTTTTATATTTATTCGAAAAATTTAAAAAAATTTTCTGTTTTTGCGACATTTTCTATAAATTTTTTATAAGTTTCTATTGTTGTTATCGTTTAATATGTTTATAAAGGAAATTTTCAATAACTATTATTTTTTATATATTAAATATTTTCATAGGAAACTTTTCTTTTTATATGAAAAGAGACTTACTATCCAAATATGAAATTTTTAATAAATTTGCGAAATTATCAATAAAAACACTCTATATAATTAAGATTAATTTTTGTTATAATTGCACAAATTTTTTTTTTTTAAAGACTTGTTTTTACTTCTACGTTTTATTATTTCAACCATCTGGCAGCTTTACTATACTCAAGTAAAACTAAAAGAGTATATCGAGTTTGTAGGTATGTGGTTCTTATATATACATATATTTATTTGTTTTGTTTGTTGTTATTGTCGTTGTTGTTAATATTGCCAGCAATAATAGTGGGCTCTCGGGTTTTAAGGTACATACAATCATGCATAGATCCACATAAACGAATATACATACATATTTTTATTTAGGATATTTGTATTGTCGTGTTGTTTAACTGATTATAACGAAAATTTACGAATGAAAACAATGCATTAAGCATACAGAGAAGGCGAAGTAGGGCTCTTCTACACAACAAACAATAATCATCGTCATCACAAACTTTTACAAAAAAAAAAATACTGTTTTGCTTAAATTTCATTTGAAAACACATAACAACCTATCACTCAAACTTAAACTTTTGTTTTACTCTTTTCCTCTAATGTTCTTTAAAAATACATTTTATTAATTTAATTTTCCTTCAATGGAGTTGATATTCTTTTGTTTACTTTTTATTTTGATTTTTGTTTTAATAAAACTACAACAATTATTTCTATTACATTTATTCTCACTCACTCTCTAGACACAATCAGTGTTTATAATCAACTAAATTGTTATAAACGTGCAAACATTCAAATAACGAAATGACTGTCCGACCATATGACACGACCGACCGACCGACCAACCAGGAGACTGTTTTAAACGAACTTTTCTTGTAGTTTAATTTTTATTGTACTTTTTATTTTTTTCAGTATTTTCTTAAATAACAGCTACTACATGCACAGAGTGTTTGTTTGTTTCCGATTCGTTATGGTTTTACTACTAACAACAACACAACTGTGATAAGAAAAAGTACAAAAAAAATAAAACAAAATAATATTAAATACTCGTTGTTAAAGAGAGATGTCGTCGTAGGTCGTCGTCATCATCATCATCATCTGCAATAGCAACAAAAACAACATAACACCACTGTGTAATGTATGTAAGTTAATGTGTGCCTATTATGCGATTTTTTTTTCGCTGCCTCTTTTTTTAGTTTTTATTATTTTTTCGTTTTTCTTCTTTGCAATTTTTTTTCTTTATGCTTCTTTTGCTTATTGTAGCTGTTTGATAAAAAGGTTTTTGTTATTGTTGTTATCGTTTAATATGTGTTCTTGTGTGTATATAGTCAAGAAACAAAACAACAGATATTAAAACATGAAGAAAAAATTTAATAAAAACGAGTTGATTACTTTTTTTTTTGTTTTTTCTTCCTCAGCTAAACGAGTAACGAGTTAAATTGAACAGAAAAAATCTTTCAAATATTTTTCTACACTTCGGCATTAAATTTACAAATTTTCACTAAATACAAAAATCATTTTCTTTTAATTTATGTCTAGTCAAATGGGACAGTGCGGAAAAAGTAGACAAAAAGTTTATAGGAATTTTTAGAGGTTAAGAATTTATACCAACAATTTTTAATAAATATTGGAAGGTTTTTATTAACTATATTAAAAATTAGGAATTGATTACTTCTGAAAAACACCTCTTATTTTATTATATTAACAACCTGTGTATGAATTTAGTTTTGATATAAATAAAAATAAATGCACAATGGGACAATTTTTTTTTTTACTTTTCTATTCATATATATAAAATCTGTAAAATAAATAAATTTATACCTATTAAAGCAATTTTTTTTTTTTTTTGAAACTAAATTTGTATGAATTTTCTTTTGTACGAAATTTTTCGTTCCCTTTATTCTAATATAATATGTATATTATGAAAATGAGGTGTAAGTTTATTTGTCAGTCTGAACGGCCAAAAACCGATTTTTCACAAAATTTTTAAACGCAGACCATAACAGTACAGGAAGAAGTTATAGGCTATATAAAATCCCAATTGGATGGCCACCCACACTTAACAAAAAAAAAACTTAAACTGCTCTGATTATCAGGAAATTTTACACTTTTATAGTCCCAGTGCATGTGGTTATGTAAGAACTGGATCGGATGTCAGGGGTTGGATGTCACACCCATATATTACGACCACTTTTATATATGATATCGCCTAATAAGAGATATTTTATAAAAATATAGAGAATTTTGGGTTTAATCGAAATAAGCGCTAAATTTTTCTTTTGTTCAAAATTAGCCATGTCCATTTATTCCATAAATTTTATTGTAAAAAATTAACTTTTTATAGCAATGTCAGAAAAATATTTAATAAAATTTTTGTTAAATTATTTATAAATGTTTAACGAAAATTTTAATTCAATTTAGTTTTGTAGAAAATTTATGTAAATTTTTTTAATATGCTTTTATAGAATTTTCTTAGAATTCACACTTTTTTTGTAAATAAAAAAAAAATATCAAAAATTTTAAACGATACAAAATTAATTTTAGCAGTCTATTTTTAACAAGAAATTTAAAAATGTATATATTTTTATTCTTTAATATTAAAGGGGTTTTATTGATTTTTATTTTCTTCATAAAAGAAAAAATCTTAAATATTTGTTCTAATGTAAATTTTTATACACACACACACACACACCTTTCAAATTCTTAAATTATCTTTAATTATTTAAATTTATGTAAAAATTTATAATTTGGTTAATAATATCATCATTATTTAATTATGTGTTAATTCAATTTTATTTTAACTTGTTTTCAAGCAGAAAAAATAAAACACTTTACACAAGTATAAAAAAAAACACTGTTTTTTCTTTTATTTATTTATATTTTGTTCGTCTCACATTTTTATTTAGTAGTACAAGAAGAAGAAGCGATATTATACATACTTAAATATACAAGTATATACATGTATATAACAGTGTGTGACGCAAAAAAAAATATTGTGTTTTTAAAGGCGAATAAATAAAATCCACAGAAAACCACACGGTATCATGCTCTCAGGGCAACTGAAAATAAGCTCTCTTTATCAATGCCGTTATAATATAATTTTTTTAAGTGCAAACAAACGCAACAACAACTAAACGTAACGAAACATTAAAAGCTACAAAATAAAAACACTAAACAGAAAAAAGCAACAACAGAAAACAAAAAATAACAGAGAAAAAACTAAAAGAATGAAAAATAAAAATAATAAAAGAAAAAATATCATCTCCTTCAATCATCATAATGAACTTTTACAACAAAACTCAACACACATCATACACAACCAAAATATATAAGAAGTTTTGTTTTCATATATACATATATATTTTGTTTTTTTTTTTTGCAGATTTATTAATAAAAATAATTAATCCTATTTATTTAATAATTAAATTTTAACATTACTTTTACCAAATATTAAATAATTAATTTTAATGGTTATCATTTTATTTATAAAAACCATTTTTAAATTTCAAATAATTTAATTTATTTTTAATACACATTTTAACAGATGGTTTGTTATGCCTTGCACTTACACTCTTAACACATACACACAATCGCTTCGGCTCACACGCGCTTTAATACTAACTACTAGTTAGTTGTTGTTGGATACACCCAAGAAAGCATCCATCCGTTGTCGTTCAAAATTCAAAAAAAATTTACACAAAAAAAATATTGTTTTGTTTTCGGAAGCATTTTATTTTTTATATTGTGTGTGTTGGAAACGACAGAATCGAACGAAAATAACAACAACAAATGTGCAGGAATGGAAGAAAAAAAATTAACTAACATAAATCTTGTCTTGTTGGTTTAATTGATAGCAGGCGCACAGAAATTTTAGACAGCGAGAGAGGAACGAATATATTGACTTTAATACACACAACAGTACAAAACAAATATAAAACAGCAAAAACAACTATGAATATACAGAGCAAAAAGCTCTCAAGAGAGTATGAAAATTATTGAAAAAATGAAGAAAAAAAAACATGATAATAAACAACCAGCAGGTAAGGTTGACTATTCAGCGATTTTTTTCCATAATTAAATGGAAGGCTTTATTAAACCCTCCTAATGGGAAAAATCATTAATTTTCTTTAATTCTTAACAATTTACAATAAATAAACACTGCGTACGATAAAAAAAATTCAGCTTACACAGAAAAAGTAAAAAACGACTTCAATTACGAAATTGCTTATATTAATTAATTTTTAATTGATTTCGTTCCAATCATCAAAATGATAATATTAACAACTGCAATGATCGATTTTATTAATGCTTTAAAAAAAAAAAATAGACAAAATGAGTTGAAATTGTTTGAAAATTGATTTGAATTTATTTTATTTCTATATTTTTATAGACAAATCATCAATCTTTTTATATTATTCAAGAAATGTTAATTTATTTCAAAAAAAATTTAAACCAATTAGAAAATTAATTATATTAATATTAAATTATTTAATATTTTTATTAAAAAATAAGTTGAGATATTTTTTCTGTGTATAAATAATAAATAAAAGTAATGGCTTAACTTTGTGAAATTCAGTTTTAAAAACAAAAGTTAATATTTTTAAAGGTACATATTTGTTGATTTATTAAATATTTTCGCCTTTTAGAAAGTATTTAGTAAATCAGGAAATATGTACTTTGAATGAAAGCTTTATTATATTTACGTTTATTTATTTATTTTGTAGTGGTTCGATACTCATTATTTTAAAAACAATATTTTATTTTTTCGCTTTAACTATTCTTTAAATATGATTTTACCATAAACTAATATATACAGTAGCTCACAGCTTAAATTATGCAGTAAACAATTTGATTTTTAAAGCTTCATAACATACGTACACACTGTAATTTAAAATAAAATCTGGTATCATTAGAAAGAGAAAGATTTATTGTTTAACATAGAACCATTATTTATTTTTAAGGTTTACCTTTAAGTAACTTAAGGATATGAAAACAAAAAAATCCAATATTTGTGTAACAGTAATATAGTAATGGTAAGTATATACATATGTATATCAAAACACATAATTTATGGGCCAATATGTCTTTATATAGAAGGTGGGCTCTAGAGTTGACGTATTACGTGCACTTCTCCTTTTCAATTTTGTTTTTATTTTTAATTTATTTACATAAAATATCGTTGTCGTCTATGCTTTTGTTTTAGTGCTAAGGATAGATATTTATCGTAAAACCTTTTTCTGATCAACTGATTTAGTTGTGTCAAATTTCAAGCAACGTAAATAAACTTTTAAGGGCAATAGAAAAAAAATTTCTACAATCAAATAACATAAAAAATATTTCTTATTCTTTACTCAATTTTTTTAATTTGAAAAAAAAAAATGTAATAGTTATTTTTGGTCTCTGATTATAACAAATTAACAAAAAATAATCGAATCTCAAAAGTCTTCTGGCGTGAAACTCAACCTTCAAAATAGTGCTGATGCAACGCATGTCAAAACATGTTGACCGAACATTGTTTTTCCAAGTCAACTTGAACTCCGAATGTCTTTTTTAATGCTGAGATTAGTAGTTTAGCCTTTGTTTTCTTTAAAATATCTCGCAGTCACGATTGTAAAAATTTTTATTCAGTATTTCACTGCATTTTGTTGACTTTTATGAAAAAAAAAAAAAAATTATAACGATTTCTTGCACCATAGAAGTATATATTTTAACCATGACCATTAAAACGGTAATTTTTCGCTGCGAATGACCGTTTTAAAATGCTTTATAACCAATACTTAAAAATAGTTCGGATCTGAATTCGTTATTACGGGTACATTTAACAATAGAAGTACATATGATGCTTAACATTGAAAGCCGTTATTTAAAATTACACTTTTTTAAGCGTTTTTTCACCAGAAGCGCTTTTTATTTTATATAACAAGTTGTCGACATGTATAAAAAATAATGAAAATGTAATGAACATTTTTGAGAGAAAAAGTAGGGGGTCAAATACATACATACAAATATATCTACAAAAAATGATACATACATACACATTTGAGAAAAAAGGAAAGGGTAAATAGAACTTTTAACACGCAACTAGGAGGGAGGAACATTGTAACTCTCATCCTTTGGCATAACATAAATTTTCTAATGAAAAAATAATAATAATAATAATAATAATAATAATAAATAAATAAATAAAAAAACAAGTGAAAAAATAGTACTGGAAAAGTCTTTAAAAAAATCTATTTTCCAAGGAAAAATGAAAAAAAAAAATAAAGAAGACGAAACTTACAACTCAAATGTCATAAGAAATATATGTATGTATGTATGTATGTATGTATGTATGTATGTATGTATGTATAAATGTATGTATGTATAGGCAAAATGAGAATGACTATAGGAATAGGAGAATTTTTTGGTATTTACAACAAAGTAAAAAAAACTTCTAAATACTTATCTAAAAAAGAATAATTTAATTAATTATAATTATTTAAGGTTGCCTCTAAAATAAATACAAAAGTTCATTCCTCTATAAAAATAAAATAACCATGAAAAAAAATTAATGAAAAATAAAAAATTAAACAAAAACTATACATAATGTAAAATAAATGTAGGTTTGTTTCTCTATATGGTGTTCATGTGTTTGTATGAATGTATAACTAAAATGCAATTTTTAGTGCATTTTATTGAATTTTTGTTTGCTTTTGTTTTTGTTGTTAAATTCTTTATTGTCGTTGATTTTATATGCACTTCTCTTCTTCTCCTTTCTTCCTTTTTTTTATTACATTTTATTTAGTATTTCTACACTTTTTTCTCAATTCTATTTTTCATTATAATTTTCATTTTGCTGCAAAAACTAAAAAAAAAACTTCATTATCTTTAATACAGTTTAGCCGATGTGTTGTTGTTGTTGTTGCTGTTTGTGTGTTGTTGTAGAGATATGACCATTACAAACTGATTTTTGTTAAGCTTTAAATACTCTTTAGAAGATAAAAGAGAAGAAAAAATTTAGATCGCAAAACAAGTTTTTTTTTTAGTAATAGAACGTTTTTGTTATTAACAAAATTACAGTTAAACGTTTATTGTAACCGTCTAAGGCTATGTTTGGAAACGCTATGCAATAATAACAACATAACAACAGTTAAACATTGAGACAACAATGAAATATCTACTAATAATGTTAAAACAACAATAACTTTTAATAAAAAATGGCAGAACAACAAAAGAAATCATGTAAAATTATTGTGTCCGAAATTAAAAAAAAAAAAAATCGATATATATTTTATACAAGGGAAATCTATCAAAATTTTGTTATAAAATGAAAATTTCGTATAAAACTAATTTTTTTTCGTAAATTTTCCCATAAATGGGAATTTTCTCTAAAATGAAAATTTATTGAAAATTTTCTCAAAATAAAAAATATCGAAAGTTTTGTAGGAATAGATTTTATCGAAAATTATTTGAGAAAAAGTATCGTCATTTCTCAAAAATATTAAATGTATCGTATATTTTGTATACGAAAATTTATCGCAAATTACAAAAAATAAAAAATTTATCGTAAATGTTCTTAATTTTTTTTTTCTTTTAAAAGGGAATATTGTCATAATTTTGTACTAAAGTAATTTCTTTATAAATAGACAATATAACCTAAATTTCTGATAAGTAGACTCATAAAATTCATTTTTGGAATACGAAATTCTATAATTGACCTTTAGTGTAATTTTAAATATATATTTTTTTTCTAATTCTTGCTACCTAATGAACCGTTTACACAAACATTAAATCAATTAATCCTACCTATCACATGTGATACTTAAAATCCAACAGGTGTTTTTGTTTAATTTAAATGTAAAGATCAAGCCAGAAAAATAATACCTACATATTTAAATTCACTTTGTGGGTTTTCCAAATCCTTTTAATCTTTTTTTAAAGACACGGAAACAAATACTTATAATATAATTAATTCTTACATTGTCAAGTAATTATTTAGTTAATTGCTTGGATATCCTTATAAGAATTAAGAAAAATAGTTTAAAATCACAAAATTAATGAGTAGGTATATTTTTTAAAATTTTAAAACAGGTGGAACTGAAATAATTTTTTTTTTTAATCACAATCTGTAAATTGTAAATTGTCTTTTTTTATTATTATTAATTTTTTTATTCTAGATTATTATTTCTTGAAACATATATTTAAATACATTGATATTGTCAAACGCATACACTTACATATTTATATGAACTCGTGCGATTTAGAATTAGATTTGTGTATTAATAAAAATTCATATAATTATTGCACAATTTAATTTGTGCTTAAAATAAATTATAAAAAAAATGTAAATTGTACACTGAAAAAAATATTTTTAATGAATGCGGTACATTAAATGACATTCATTAATTTTTTTTCCAAGAATTTAATAAATTAATGTAAAAATTCATAGCTCTAATGAAAAGATTAATTAAAATTCAATGAAAAAATTAACCCCATTATAAACATTACATTGAAACAGATACTTAAATTTATTCCTTAATAATATAAGTTAATTAGTTAATTGATTTAATGTATTAAAACATTGAATTCGTATATTCAATGTACTAATACATTGTTTTAATTAAGAAGAAGCATTGCACAATTAACAAAATTATTGAATCAATGAAATATTTCATTAAAATACCTTAAAATTAATACTTTCTAACGGGAAATAAAGTAAACAAAAACAAAACAGATTGTTTTTATTTCTTTACAAGATATATAAGACAGAAGAATTCAGAATTCAGATTTTAAAATTATATATTTAACTTATATTTGTGTAGATAAAACAATTAAGATGCAGAGCAGCTCGCAAAGAGAGAGGATTATATTCGTAAGTATTCATAAATATATAAGATATTTTAATTTTATCCTTTATAAAATTATATTACAGACTGATCAAGACTACAATTGGTGATCATCATGATGATACTTGGTTTATATTTAAAACATTTATATTAAGAATATAATATTTTATTATTGATTATATTGAGTCAATATAGTACAATTAAATCATTTAATTTAATAAAGAATAAACCCCAAAATACAGAGCAATTACTTT
>MINK01190329.1:0-10233 GCA_001735545.1 Phormia regina | reverse complement strand
TAATAATTTATGTTCTTAATTTTTGTTTATTTAAGTAAATAAAAATATATACAAATTATTATTTTGAATTTTGTTCCATTTATAAAAAATTAGGAAAAGTTTCCATTGTATTGTCAAACACTGTATATGTTCACAAAAATATACTTACAAGTGTAGAATAAATCTTTTTAGTTTAAAAGATATTCGAGTCTAAATAAATTTTTACATAATTTTTAACTTCAATTTTAGTTTTTACTACGCAGGATTAATATTGCCCCTAAATCTTATTGAGCACGCCTATAAAGTAAATTCGGAGAAGTTTGGGGCATAGATTTGCCCATAACAAATTTTGTAAATTTTAAATTATTTTTAAACTTTTTTATTATGTTCTTAAATTACAAAGCTGGGGGTAGATTTCAAATTATTTTAATTAAATAGCTCTATATGTAATGTATACATCCAAAAAGTTTTATTTAACTTAGGCCCCTTATAATGACAGGGTGACCATTTCAGTAAAAAAAGTAAATTTTTTTTAACATGTTTTATGCGGAAGGTGATTTTGGGTATTTTCTTATAAAAAAGTGGCAATTTTTTTAATCATATGATTTAAGTACAAGTTTATATATATTATACTGAAATTTCATTAAAATATTGCCAATCGTTTAAATTTTATTAAAGTTCAAATATTAATTTTATTAAAGACAAAACGTAAAAATGCTAAGTTTTAAGTCCTTGAAGAAATTCGGCTATCAAATTACATTCCACAAATTTTCTTTTTACAAATTATTAATCTCCATATTCTAAGCTTCTCTCAGATATCAAATACTGTATAAAAAAAATTGTGTAAAACTTGACCTCTTCTAGCCAAAGTAAGACAAACACACATGAACAAAAGTCACCGTCAGCTATCATGTACCATTTTTAAAGGCTCCCCATGCTCAGAAAACAATTGAAATAAAAATATGTTTATGTTTAAACAAAAAGTATATTTTAGTCAAATATTATTTCAGTTAAAATAACTCCTTTTTTATACTTATAAAGAAATAAATTCAATAAATATACAAAACAGTTCATATAACTACTGGACATAATTCACAGTCAGGTTAAGTTAATTAAATACTTTTATTATAAAAGTATTTAATTAAAAATTTCTTGCAAACGTTTCTGTATAGAATGTATTAACTTTTTTGTCAATTCCGAATCAATTTTCTCCCATTCCTTTATTAATTTCTCTTTAAGCATATTTTTGAAAGCAGCGTGATGTTCTTGATGATCACTTGGATAGAGGGTCCCATATTGGGTTGATGTCGCGTGACTGAGGAGGAGTTTTAAGATTTTGAGGGGTGTTATATAAGATCCATAATCGAACAATTTCTGCCGTGTGCTTAGGGTCATTGTCCTGCTAAAAGAAATAGTCGGCTTCAATGCCATGTTTTTGAGTACTTTTATGCAAGTTATCCTTAAGGATATTCAAATAAATATTTTTATCCATTACTTCATCAATAAGTACTTGTTTCCTAATCCCAGCCGCCGATATACAATACCATACCATGACACCAGTACCACCACGTTTAAGAGTTGACTGAATGTGTTTTTCCTGCAAAGCCTCCCCCTTCTTTCGCCATGTCAAAACACGTTCGTCTGATTTATATATGGAAAATTTGCTTTCATTAGAGAATATTACCTTATCCCAAAAGTCTATTCCTATATTTATGTGCTCATTTGCGAAAGAAAGGCGTTTCATATGGTTCACCTTGCTAATCTGCGATTTTTTCCTGCAAACTCTGGCATTATACCCGGCACAATTTAGCACTCGACGCACAGTACGGGGGTGAAAACCTGTACCAGTGTTCTACGGACGATGAAATTTAAGGCTCTTTTTTTTAATTATTTTTAATATTTCCCTCTTTTCCCGAACATATAGTGCTGGCGGTTGTCCAGTTCTTGTCTGATACTCACATATTGGGGCGTTTTAAAACGTTTTATAATTTCAAAAATTGTAGCACGTGGTTCCCGGATCATTTTATATTGTTTGAACGCATTTAAAATAAATTTTTCTTTCTTCAATTGTAGTTTCTTTTCTTTTTTCACTCATTTTTAATAGAAGTGGCGTTAGCAAGTTTTTTTTTAACCAAATACCGTTATTAAATTTTGACAGATCAGTTTTAAAGTTACCATATTACACGAATTTAGACAGAAGTGCTGGTAAGAGCAAAATTTTTTAAAATTTCTTTAATATTTACATGCAGTGACGGTGACTTTTGTCCACAAGAAATATAAACTTCAAATAATAAATACTTATTTTTGTTAATAAGTTTAATGAAAGAACAATTATTTGAACTAAAAAACATTTTAAATAAACCATATTTTAAGCAGAATTAAATTATTTTTATATATAATTTGTTTTATGGGCGCAGAGGCCCTTCAAACTGTGTACGCAAATAAATAAAATAAAAAATAAATAAATAAATAAATAAATAAATAAATAAATAAATAAATAAATAATTAAATAAATAAATAAATAAATAAATAAATAAATAAATAAATAAATAAATAAATAAATAAATAAATAAATAAATAAATAAATAAATAAATAAATAAATAAATAAATAAATAAATAAATAAATAAAATAAATAAAATAAAAGTNNTAATGAAAGAAAAATTCGTTAACTAAAAACACATTTTAAATGAACCACATTATAAGTAGAATTAAACTATTTTTATATATCACTTGTGTTATGGGCGCAGAAGCCCTTCAAACTTACATGAAGGCAAATGACGGTGACTTTTGTCCATCTGTGTATATGAGAATCAGTATAAGACGGGATATGTCAAAATAAATTCCGTATAATACTGAATATATAACAATAGATAAAGCATAAGACTAAATTATGGCTATTTGTTCAGTATAAGACTTAAAATATGAAAATATATTCAGTATAAGTCTGAATATATGAATATCAGTCTTATACTGAATTTATTTTCAGTATAACACAAAATATACGGTCTGTCATTAAAATATACAATTATATATCTCAAATAAAATTTCAAATTTAACATCAAATCACAAAACAAGCCATTTGGTTATAACGGACATTCAAGTTAAGTAGATGCATATGAATTAAAATAAAAAAAATCAACGAATATTTTCATTAATATTTACTCCCAGATATTTTTATAGCACATTTTTTTTTTTGTAACTTTTACATGTGAAACGTACAAAAAGAAATGATATTAATGTAAGAGAGAGAAAAAAACAACAACAAAAATAAAATAAAAATCCATCTGTATGTTATTTTAGTAGATCTATAAACACGTGACTAAATTATTGAATAAACATAACTACCAGTATATACATAAATATTTATTTGTATATGTAATTATATACAACTAAAGGTACATACTTATATGTAACTGATAAGTAACTACTTGTATTTTTCTGTTTTGGGTGTAATGAAACTTTAGCATATTAAAACCAAATAGTAGGCCTACTTTCCTAGACTCGCAACACCTATCAGTAAAACTATCGTCTGTCTCTGCGTCTGCTGGTCTCTGTGTCTTGTAACTTGCACGATTTTGTTTTTGTCTCTTAGCAGAAAAATACTTAGTTATCTTGAAATTACCGCAGCTATAGATACATACTTGTTTGTATATAAATGTTACTTGTCGCATATTTGTATGTATGTATAGAAAAATGTTGGTATGTTTTGCTGTATGTATGTCTCCATTAAAATAATTTTTTTAACGGCTGGTTTGTATAAATTATTATCAACAAAAGTGACCAAAATAGTAAAAAAAATTTTGTGTAAATATATACAAGCACACTTTGCACAGTGGGTAGAATTTTAGATTATTATTATACTTATAATTAATCTTTAGATATTTGTTTTATATTGAGAGTTTTGTCTTAAATTTATTCAATTTTATTCAAATTTATTATTTATTATTCTTTAAATTTTAGATTTTTATTTCGAAATCAAAGTGTCTTCTATTGTTGAGCACTTTTTCTTAAGGCTCCGTTATTCTATCGTAAATATAAATGTAAACGGAACGTAAGTGGATGGCTACTCAAAAAACGAAACTGCAGCCAGTACTTTGTTGTTTTTTCCCTAGAGGGAAAAAAACTAACACAAAACATACCACGGAATTAGTCCAAATTGCGAGGGACCGGTTTTAGTTCTAACACTACAAAGTGAGCAGCACCTGCCACTTTAACATGGCGTTGTCATTGGAGGGAGAAATTTATCACTTTTAACCAGTTTTGGGACAGGACACAGAACTAACCCGAAAGGTCGTATTCGGTATTATAATACAATTTTGAAAAAACATATATAAAACTGTTTTATTTTTTATTGTATTAAATATTTACAAATTTATTATATTTTTTTGTTAATGTCGATGACGACAGCCCGGTCTTGAACCCAGGTTACTTTTACTTATCTCATGTTTTATAGTCTCACACAGTTACAGATTGTTATTGCGCGCTAGTGGCTAATTTCTCATTAGAACTCATTGGTTAAACTGGTTCTCAACTGGAACTTTGATGACTGTTACGTGTCAATTGGTACTTAACTGGAACTTTGGTGGCTATTAGGTGTCAGTTGGTACTGAGCTACCGGTACTATTGCACCAATTTCTCGCAGGGTTTGTACACACCAACATCATTGATATCAAATACATATATTTCCAGTAAGTTTCAATTTTGTTTGAAAATCGTTATACATATTTTTTTGTCAGCTGACTTGCTACATATACTGTACAGTAACGGGGCCTTTAGACTTTTATTTAAATCTTAGAGTATTTTCTTATAATCTCAAGATTGATGAGAATATCTTTTACTCTAATTATCGTCTTATATTGAGCACATTTTCTTATATTTAGAAATTTATTATATTTCTTAACGTTTCTGTTATAATTAAATTTTTATTTTGCAATCAGAATGTTTTATATTCTATTTATTTATTTAAAGCATTTTGTTATACTTTATACTTAAACTTCTCTTATATTGAGCAAAATCTCTTTATTGAGCACTTTCTCCTATTCATAGACTTTTATTTAATGTTCAGAATATCGTCTTAGATTCAGAGGTTTTATCGAGTATAAGAGAAAATCAGAATGTCTTATATATATTTCAGAATATCGACGTATACTCCGAGGGTTGACTTATACTAAGATTATTATTTAATGTTTCTTTTAATCTTTTAATTTTATATAGGAATAATACCCTGACTTTTTTGTCTTTTTTTATACAGAGCGATCTTTTGTTTATACGTTTCTGATATAATTAAACTTTTCTTTTTAAATCAAAATATCTTATACTTTATTTATCGCCTTATATTAAGCACTTCTTCATATTTAGATAATTAGAGGTTTAACTGGGTATATGACGAAAGCAAAATATATTATACTTTTATTATCGTATTGAGCACATTTTCTTATACATAAATTTTCTTCAATGCTCCTTATACTCAAAAGTTTCACTTTTTATAAATAACTTAGACTTCTATATCATATTCAATGATTCGTTTTATCATTTGAGTTAACTGTTTTTTGTCTTAAATATAATTAAACGGTTCTTACATAATCAAACTTTATGTAAACAGAATGTCTTATACAGTATTAGTAGTCTTATATTGAACACTTTTTGTTACTTATAATTTTTATGCTCAAAATATTGTCTTATACTAAGATTTTTATTAATTATTTAGTCAGATTTTTGTGCCAAATTTTTATCGTTTGATTTTGGCTTTGAAATCAAATTTTTCTCTTATACTCAGATTGTATTATTATATTTAAACCGTTATTTTGTAACAAGCTATAGTACTCTACTCAATTATTTATATCCCTGCAAAAAACGTTGAAGTTCTTCAAAAAGAGAACATTTTCACAACTTCAAAAGTGGAACNNAAATTTTTTAAATTTAATTACTTTTTAAAAAGAAAGGACGAAGGCCTCAGTAGCCAGTTCCTTATTATATATTGATAAGTAAATTTATTTACTATTAATAAATAAATAAAATAAATATACTTTATTTATCGCTTTATATTAAGCACTTCTTCATACTAAGATAATTAGAGGTTTAACTGGGTATATGACGAAAGCAGACTATTATCGTATTGAGCACATTTTTTTATACATAAATTTTCTTCTATGCTCCTTATACTCAAAAGTTTGACTTAGGTTTTTATAAATAACTTCTATATCATATTCACTGTTTCGTTTTATGTTTTGACTTATTTGAGATAATTTTATATGTAAATAATACTGACAGTTTTTTGTCTTAAATATAATTAAACGGTTCTTGCATAATCAAACTTTATGTAAACAGAATGTCTTATACACTATTAATAGTCTTATATTGAACACTTTTTGTTACTTAGAATTTTTATGTTCAGAATATTGTCTAATACTAGGATTTTGATTAATTATTTAGTCTGATTTTTGTCCCAAATGTTTATCGTTTGATTTTGGCTTTGAAATCATTTTTTTGTCTTATACTCAGATTGTATTATTATTATATTTAAACCGTTATTTTGTAACAAGCTATAGTACTATACTCAATTATTTATATTATAATATTTTTGTATCAGTTTTATTGTCTTTTAGGATTTTCTTCAAAGTCGTATCTACATATATATTTTATCGTCTTTTAATCATATTTGTGTCTTATACACAGATGGTTGTTATTGTATAATGAGTAAATATTATCGTATAACCAAAACATTCATATTTGAAAAATGTTCTCTTATACTCAGTCTTTTGTCACAGATCTTTTTATTCGCATTTTAATAATAGTATAATATTTAGATGCCTGTCTTATACACTATCATATCTCTTATATACATTATCATTTTAAACTTAAACCTTTTCAATATATTCAGATTTTTGTTTTATATCATCATCTTAAACTCAGACTATAGTCTGATATCAATAATATTGTCTTATACTAAGAGGTTTGTGTACGACTTAGATTATAACTTTGTCTTATACATAGCATTTTTTTTCTTTGATTTTTTTGTCTTATAATCTCTTTCCTAAAATCAATTAACTTTTTTCTCTCCACAAGCCACTGTGCTTTATAATAAAAACAAAACAAATCTATATTCGTTTTCTATTTTACCATAAAATAATTATGAATATTTTTGTTGTTTTAAATGTAGTGTTTATGCTCGGCATAAATAAATTGAAATCATCATTGCTAAGGCCAATGAAGAAGAAATTTATTTTGTTATTTCTTTTCAATTTCAAAACTTGCTGCTCATTTATTTATGCCTCCATCTAATGAAGATGGATGGTAATCATGGTTACTTTTATTTTATTTTTATTTTTTCAATTATTTCATTTCATTGTATTTAGTTAGAGCTTTGATTTTTTACCGAGAGATTTATTTAATGACAAAAAAGTTTTGTTTGATAATTCTGTTTAAATAATTTAACGTGCTAAGAAATTTAAACAATATATTTTTTAGGTCAAAAAAAAAAAAATATTATTATTAATTTTTGTTTTTGTATATATTTGATAACAAATTTTTGTTTTATTAATTGAACATTTCATTGATAACAAGTCATCTGCTTGGAAAAATCTTCAGAAGTTAATTGTGACGCAAAACCTAAAATAATCATTTTTAAAATTAATACTTTTTTGAAAAAAAAAATAAATAAAATAAAAAAAAAAACAACAAAGGATTGTCAATCATTATTTAATCTTAGAGATAAAATAAAATGTCATTGAAACTTATCTCCCTGTGGTATAAATAAAACAAACCTATGAGTAGTACTATATAGTTACAAATATTATCCAAATAAAACGCACCCAAAAATTTTATTATACAAATATTAAAGAGAATCCAATAAAAATTGCTTTTAACTGTAGGCAAGAAATTTCCAGCTTTTTTTTTATTGAAAGGTGTTAAAGTGAGATAAAGATTCAATTTTTTAGAGTAGGAAACATTTGCTAGAAATTAATCAGTTTTTATGTTATTTGTTTCCTCAAATTTTTTACATGTGTAAGTAAATTTGTATTTAAGTTTAAACAACATGTGTTTCTAGCATTTAAACACTAATTGTTGTTTGTTGAGAGAGAGAGAGAGAGAAATATTGTCTAGTTTTATTGAATTATCCTTTCATTTGTTTTGAGTTTATTTTATGTAATTATAAAAAAGTATTTCGATATCTGAAAAAAATGACAGATGTAAGGGAAATGTAAGGTAAAAAACTAAAATTTTAAAATATTTTCCTGTATTTACATTAGGTTTCTTATCAACTATTCAATATAAAGTCTAATATGACGACAATTACTTTTAATTTAGGTCTTCACTTTTATACTAAATCGAACGGCTTATATTCGGAATAATTTTTTAGACTCTTTTATTGAATATATCAAATTTTATTATGAACAAGTTCAGGATTAAATCTTACAAACAGACTACCGTTCACCTGTTTGTTTAATATATATTTTTAAAAACTTCACCATAGGTCCATAGGGTATATATAAGTTTATCATTCCGTTTGTAATTTGTACAATTTTCTTCGGAGAGAAAAAAATTTAATATATTCGGGATTCTTGTAAGAAATAACGACGATAGGATCATGTTCATCCGTGTGTCGGTTGAAATGACGTTTATGAATCCCACCCATAACTGGCATATTTAATATATGTATCAAACCATCGGAAATCCTTTGAGAATTTTTCCATTGAAATTTTTTGTGTTATACCCAAATTTTTTGTCTTATTTTTAAAATATCTTTTATACTTAATTTTGGTCATATATCAATATTATTCCAATTTTTTTCTTAAAAAAAATCGTAAAAAGTTATTCTCACAAAAAAAACCAAAAAAATTGATTCGGCGATTTGTTCAAATATATATATTTTAAATGACTTCCCCTTTCACAATTCTTCTTATAATGTTAGACCAGCCTAATATACTTACATGTCTTATACGCAATCTTTGTCTTATACTCAACATTTCCTTTAAAGTATATTCCATTATTTAAACTTAGGAAATTTATCTCTTTCCCATTCTTTATATACAATAATTTTATTTCTTATACTAAGAAATTTTAGTATAATACTATGACATTTACCTTATACACTGGAATTTTGTAGTCACATTTTTGTTTTATACTCAAAATTTTGTCTTATAATCAGGATGAATTCTTATATTTGTGCCTTATACTTTATTTATAATTCAACTTTTGTCTTATACTCAGATTTTTGGTCAAGTTTAGTATTTAGTCATTTGAAAATATATTGAGAATTTTGTATTCTATCGTTTTTATTCCCCACCATTAAGAAGATAGAAGAAGAATTCATTTAAAACAACATAAAGTATATATTTTCTGGGCCGTGGATAGATTCTGAGTCGATCTAGCGATGTTCGTCTGCCTGTCTGTTGAAAACAGGATAGAACACGTACGGGATAATCAAGGGGACGAAATTTGATTTAAATATTTATCTTATACAAGTGTTGTTTGGTATTAAAAACGGGTAAAATCAGTTAATAAACAAAAAAAAAAAACAAAAATACTAGAAACACAGGGTGTCCGTTGTAACTTCATTTCAAACTTTGGTGGACAATAAAATTTTGTGCAAATAATTCGAGATTAAATATAAACTTGTATATCAAAAAAAAAATGGGCGTGGTCAGCCCACTTTAACCATTAAGATTCCATCAAACCGAATATAACATTATTTAGCTAGTTTTTCTTATCAATAATTTTTACGTCACTTATATTTCTTTTCTAATCGTATTGTACTACGACTTTTGTCCTATATTCAGTATTTTGTCATATAATACACCATTTTTTTACACTGATATTTGCCTCATATTTACAAAACATTTTTATAATTACTGCCTAATATTTATAAAAAGTCTTATACTCAATAATTTGTATTATATTCCCTCTTTATACTTAAGGCTTCATCTTATACTAATACTCTTAAATAAATAATTGTTTCATACTGAGAGTTAGGTCTTAAATACTTATACTGATTATCTTATACTTAATCTTTTACATATTACACAAATGTATTTTATAATTATTTTATAAATATACTTTATATTATACTCTTTTCTTTCATACTTAAATTTTTACTGATATTATAGTCTTATATAAATCATATTGTCTTTTACTTAGAATTTTGCTATATAGTTTTTTTTAATTTACTCAGAACTCTGTCATATGTTCATACTTAGTCTTATACTCAAGATTTAACATTTTTGTTATAGATTTAAAAAATAGTTGCTTATAC
>MINK01190325.1:0-10912 GCA_001735545.1 Phormia regina | reverse complement strand
ACTGCTGAAATTTCGGAACTGCAATGCTACTCGATGTTACACTTGTAACAGGACTTGAAGTACGTTGATTTAAAATTTCAGCGAAAAATTGTTGCTGCTGTGAAAACATTTGCTGAGTCCACGCATGCTGGCGTTCCAAAATTTGCTCAATTGATTTTTCCATCTTTTATTCTCGTCGCCAATGATATATTTTATAAAAATAGTATTATATTTATTGAACGAAAAATCCAGACTAAAAATTTAATTACAAATTTTTTTAAACCATAAAAATAACAGTTAAGTTGATCAAATAAATTATTTAAAATAGAGTTAAAACATATCAGACGGAATGAAAAAATTTACACTTGATGAGCTTGGTACACTTTCTCACCCTCATGTACGTCTGCACGTAACTTTTACATTTCTCAAGCAATGTNNGACGGTGAATTTTGTCCATCTGTAAATAATAACGAGCGTGAATTATTATATTTAGTTTGTCCGTATTCCTACCATCAACTTTTTAGTATTTTACCATATGTTAGTAGATCACGGTTTCCCCGATTATATAGTTAGACAAAATTTCTGTACGAAATTTCGATTTTGGCCCTAATTTTATTTAGAATTTATTATGAAATTAAGCCTCTTTTCTAGTATTGACTTATAATTTTTTATTTGATAGCCGATTTTTGTCCCTTTTCAATACCAAACAAATTTTGTGTAAGATTAATATTTTAGCCAAATTTCATCTCGCTATATGGTCGCTTCAGAACCCTAACCCGATTTCAACAGAAAAATGGACGATAACTTCTCAGAATCTTACTATCTTATGAAATTTTATATGTTTTTTTTCCATATATACAAACGGAATGATACAATTTTTTTGATGTTGAGCATAGAAAAGAGGTCAATTAAAGATGAAATATGCATTTTAAGTTGCATTTGTCGAAAGCTATCAATATTCCAAACAATACCAATTATTCAATAAATATTATAAATTTAATTAAAATAAGTACCAAGTTAATAAAACAAAAATAAAAGTATATTTTATTAATAAATAATATAANTAAGAAAATATATATTTAGAAATAAGCATANTATTCCCCTCTCCTNNCTATCCTNNGAGCTCTGCAGAAATAAAAATTGCNAAGTGTGAACCCCATTTAATATTAAGCTGAANTCTGTATAAAATCTAATATAATTATATAAATACTTTAACTTCTAACTTTTTNCCACTTTAGTTAATCCAGGTATAAACACTATACATCGTCGTTCTACCGATTCCAGTGTTACCATACCATATGAACGTACTTTTCATTATCTGAGTGATAAGAATTCCTCTAATCAAACAAACAATGAAAATTCTAAAGTCAATTTCTGTGGCTGTGGTTGGCCCCAACATATGCTTTTGCCAAAGGGTACACCAGAAGGCATGAAATTTCAATTGTTTGTTATGATCTCTAACTATGAAGATGATCGTGTAAGTATTTCTAATATTTATAGAAGAAAAATTTTATATAGTTTTGCATTTTTTTAAAGGTCGAACAAAACATAATGAATACATGTACTGATGCTTTTTCCTATTGTGGCATACGAGATCATCTTTATCCAGATCGTCGTGCTATGGGTTTTCCTTTTGATCGTTTGCCATCCAAGAATATAGAACATTTGGTAGACTTCTTAACACCCAACATGTTTGTAGCCGATATTGTTATACGTCATGATAATCGTACTGTTTTGAGACCTGTTCAATAAATTTCTGTTTATTTTATTTATTCTCTAAAGAATTAAAATTATAAAGAGAATATTTATATTCTGATTTTTTTTTAATAAAGATTGTTCTCATATTTGTATTTTTTTAATTAATAAAATAAAGATTTTCTTAAATTGAGATAAGCTTTAAAGTATCACCTAAATTTATAATATATTGTGCGTTTGTATTGGGTCTTTATCAGTTTCACTTTCTGTTCATTGTATTTACTTTCCACGATCATTATAGATCAGTCTGCTGGTGTATTTCAAAGCTTTAACATCTAAGAAATTCAATTAAAAAGTGTTTGTTTAAAAAATAGCAAACTGAAAAAATGAAGCTTTTACAAGCTTTTCTAGTCGCTTTGATCTGTAAGGTGAGATTTGTTTAATAAAAGAGAAGATAAGAGTTCGTTTCATGGAAATCTTTAATAGTTTTGTTTTTTTTTGGTGGGGGTCAAATTTATTTTCGAACTTTCATTAACTTTATTTTTTTTTTTTTACCACCCCTTTCAGCTTGCTTTGGCTAATCCCAATAATGAAACTGATGCTAGAAATTTTGTAGCCAAAGCCAGTGATCGTTATTATAATCTCTATAATAAAATAGCTGCCGAAACTTATTCCTCAGTTGATGATGAAGATTTTGAAGAGATTTTCAAGAAATTAAATAATGTTAAAAAAATTTCCCAAGAATTGGTAGAGATTTCACAAGATGCTGCCGAATATGATTTGAGTAACATTAAAGATCCTCAGCTAAAAAGAGCTTTAAAAAAATTACGAAAAGTTGGTAATCTTTTTGTTTTGGGAGAGGAATATTTCTCGTCTTTCTTATTGAATTTAAACTCATTGCAAAGTCTTTCGACCGATAAGGATATTGAACCCTATTTGGGTGGTGTTAATATGCCCGATCAAGATGATAGTCCCATAGCTTACTATCCGGATATACAAAAGATTTTTGAGAGTAGCAATGATGCCAATGAGTTGAAATACTATTGGGAAACTTGGAGAGAAAGAAACTCCATATGGGCTTCGGTGAATTTCTATACAACAATAGAGGGTATACAAAAAGCGGCCACTATGTTGGGTAAGTTTTCTAATAAAATATTTTACAGTGATATGTTTATAAAATAAGGGTTTTTCTTACAGAACTTCCCGTCTTGGATTTATATTACAGTCAATATGAAAACAAAGATTTCCTCAAGGAAATGCAAAGAGTTATGGATGAAATTAAACCGGCTTATGAACAATTACATGCCTTTGTACGCCATGAATTGCACAAAAAATATGGCAATGATGTTGTTGATCCTAATGGTCCCATACCAGATCATTTATTCGAACAGGTATTGGCACAAGCCTGGAAAGAAGGCAGTGTTATAGAATCTTATTTTCCCTTTAAAGAATTGCCTCCCTATGATGGTTTTGTCAAGAATTTCGATGCTAAAAAAGTCCTTAATGAGGCACAACAGTTCTATAAATCTTTAGGATTCTCTGATCTTGATGAAACTTTCGTAAAAGATCAATTGAAAGTACATGAAGAATCGACAAACTTAGGTGATTGTCGTGCCGATATTTTCGATTTAACTCCCAAGGTCTATATGAAATATTGTCCCAAGGTGGACTTTAGAAAATTCATGCAAATGCACGGCTATATGAGTCGTATACATTATGCTCATGAAAAGAAAAATCTACCCGCCTATTTCTTTAACTCATACGATTTAGAATATCCAGTGGGTGAGGCTGTCATCTTGTCTGCTTGTACACCCAAACACTTGCAAGCCATTGGTTTAGCTAAGGACTTTACATTTACCGACAAGACCCTAATGAATCGTCTTTTCCGCATGGGTATTCATACGATTTTGAATGTGCCTCTGTATTTTGTACACAGTAAAGTGGTACATGATTTATTGAACAATACGGTGGATATGGAAGGAGCCAACAAACATTATTGGAAATTAATGCAACAGTATGTGGGTACAGAGCCACCATCGGATCGCGAAGAAGGTTCTATTGATTTTCCCTATAAGTTATATTTGGATTTGGAACAAAATCATCAAACCAAGTAAGTAGGAAATAAAAATAAATTTTATTTTGCATATGTACTCACTGACTGATTAAATTTATGATTGGAATGTAAAAAGTTTTGAAATGTTTATTACCATGTAGAACATATTATAGGTCATAGACATATATGTACCTAAATTTTATAAATATCTAATACCAAATAATTATAATTCTTTAATAATCCATGTATTTTCTAGGAAATTTGTTTCTGAAATTTTGGGTTATCAATTCTACAGAGCTTTCTGTCAAAAAGCAGGTCAAACAGGTCAATTGCACAATTGCGATTTCTATAATAATCATGATGTGGGTAATGATCTCAAGTAAGTTCTTTGTATTAATAGCTAATGTCTACTAAAAATATTTATTTAAAAAATTTCAATTGCTTAGGTCCATGATGTCTTTAGGTTCTTCCAAATCATGGCATGATGTAATATCCAAGGTTCTCGATAAACCCGATATTAGTGGTGATGCTTTATTGGAATATTATGCCCCAATTATTGATTGGGTTAAAACTTTAAATAAACAAAATAAAGTCAAGATAGGCTGGAATCAAAGTAAAAAGAGTAAGTGTGTTTTGAAGGAGACTTAAAAAAAGAAAAACAATTAATTTTTTTTTTTTATTTTTTTCTTTTTTCAGAGGTTCTTTAAAACTTTTATAGTACCAAGGTAGACGTAATAATAATTTCTAATTTAAAAATAATATAGAAATTCTTTATCAATTGATTGTAGCGGAGATTTACATACAGACATATATAATGGTTTTTTAATTTATATATTAAATAAAATGTTTTAAATAGAATATTATCTATTGTTTATTTTTAAACTGCGTAATAGGTCTCTATGAAAATATTATTTTAGCTCATAGTGAACTGAATGTAAACAAAACTTTCAAAAGGAAAAAGAACTAAAGGGAAAAGAACTAACACAAAACATTTCACGGGATTGGTTCAAAGTGACTGGGACCGGTTCTAGTTCTATTACTTTGTGTGAGCTGATCCTGCCACTTTAAAATTGCGTTGGCCTAGAAGGGAATAATTCACTCCTTTCAAACTAGTTTTGGGAAAGGTCACAGAACTAACCCGAAAGGGCACATCCAGTATTAATAAATATAAAAAAATTGTAAAAACAAATAGCAAATTTGTTTAATTTTTATCTATTTTTTAAATATTTAAAATTTATATATTTTTTGTTAAAGTCTATGGCAGCACCCCGAATCGAACCCATGTTAGTTTTACTTATCTTATGTTTTATAGTGTTACACGCTTATCACTCATTGCTAATTGCTCATTAACTCTCACTCTTAAATGAAACTTTAATAACTGTTAAGTGTCAATTGGTACTTAACTGGATCTTTGGTGGCTATTACGTATCAATTGGTACTGGGGACCTTTACTATTGCACCAATTGCTGCCAATTTTCCACAGGGAATAAATCTGGAATTCTGTAATATAATTTGGATGTATTTTAAACCCTTTTTAAATTCTTCTTTCTCACACGATTTTAAATATTAAATTCCTCAAGTTATGGCCTTTTGAACTTTAAACTCAATTTCATTTTACCAAATCTTGATCCATTTTATTTTTTTAATATAATTATATTTAACCATGCCCGTCTAGTCGGCTGGTTGTGAACAAAGTACTGTAGGCAATATTAAAATCTTGATGAAATTTGACACAAATAATTATATTGAAAGTGGTTATGATCGGCCGGTTATTTCACCTGTTCCCCATATAGAAGTCCCGGAATAGAACTTTAATCCACACAAATACTTCAAAACGGATATATTTTAATGAAATTTAACACAAATATGTAAGCAGAAATCTGTATGCCAAATTTCATGAAGATCGGTCCATATTTGACTATCGGCCCCATAAAAACCCATCTTTCGAAAATCACATTAATGTGCATATATCCCATAAAAATTTTAATATCAATTAAATACACGACACAAATAACATTTTCATAAGTAAAACCATCGTGCAGAATTTCATTAAAACTGGTCCATAATAAGACCCAATATCGGGAATCACCCAAAAGTACATTAATATACATGTGAATTTTAGTATGAACGTAATATTTTGTATTAGTATTTTTTTAATTTTCACTAAATACAAGTATAGGTCCAAATTGAATTTTGTTACACATAGACAATGGTTTAGGATATCACATGGTCGGGCTTTTGGCCGTCTATACCTTTTTCTCTCTTTTTTGTTTGTATTATTTCTCTCACTGTTCACATGGCACTCGTATGTGAGAGGGAAATATTAAGTAAATAGACTTATTATACCTTTCATCACAGGTGATTCAATTTTTTTTTATTTTTTTTTTTTAAATGTAACGGACATAAACTTAAAGGAGCCTTAAAATATGATCGATCCAATATTAAAATGTTTTAAGTTAAATGTGGCTTACCAAAGGTTTAATTAGCAAATCATCGTTTTTTTAATACAATTTTAAGGAATTTTGCTTAAAAAGTGGTTACTAAAGATTTGTTAAATTTTCGTGAATACGGCTGTATATATTTGGGTGTAATACAAAATTATATTGATATATACATGGCAACCATAAACTATATTACCTTTACTAAACAGCGAACAGTACTACCATTTGGTGTATGGCTGGGCTAACCTAACAAATACAACAACCATAAAGTATAACCAAGCTCCTCTGACGTTAAGTAGTAACAATATTTACCAAATATTTACAGTTATCTACAAACAGTGCTGTAAACATATTATTTCATTGGAAATTGTTGCATAAGCTTAAACATTAATATTTTACATGTAAAACACATTTTTTAAAAATGCCTTTTAATGCAATTGCCTTTTTTTAAAGCATTTTGTCTTAAATATGCTATTAAATTTTTTTATTTATTTTAACATATTTCAAAGCATGGAATCTTTAAGTTAAAATAAAAATCTCATATAATTATCTATAAAAATTGATTTTTGAGATTTTCGGGTCCCAAAAATTTTGCACTTTAATTTTAATGCAAAGATTTCAAACTTTTTATTTATATTAAAATATTGCTTAATATTTAAAGAAAAATGCATTAATTGCATTAAAATGCATTTTTAAAAAAATCTTTCTTATGTTTAAAATGTTTGTCTTAAAGCCACTATATGCGAAATTCAAAGGACATTTAAATGATAAAATCTAACAAAGCCTTCCCATAGATATCCTGCGGAAAATTTGTGCCAATTATATTAATGAACCTGTTCCTCAGTTCCAGTTGAGAACCAACTGACACCTAACTCGTCACCAAAGTTCCAATTCAGTTGACACTTAACATCACATATATATCGATATATATGATGTTAAGTGAATAATACAATTATGTTGTGATATAATTATGTTAAGATAATAGGATTTTATTGTTAGCCAGCATCTTTTTGTTCTAGAGATATACTAATTGAATCGTTTTAATAACGGCTTCATAATAGCCTTGCCCATAATATCCCTTCTGGAAATTTGTGTCAATTGCAGTAATGAACCGGTCCCTCAGTACCAGTTGAATAGCAATTGACACCCAACTAGTCACCAAAGTTCCTATTGAGAACTAGTTAAAACAAACACACTCACTATTTAATAGTTGAGAGTCAATTTATAACAAGCTCGTTAAGTGCGCAATTAGCTACTCGATAGAAATAGCAATCAGAGGCTGAATGGTTAACGTTGTAGACTACAAAACAACATACGTTGTATGAGAACGAGTTCGATGCGGGGTCACGCCATTGATATTAAGGAAAAATTATAAAATGAAATTAAAACATAAATTATTTAATAAAAGTAATAATAAAAAAATGTTTAAAAGGTGCCGAATTTTTATCAAATTTTTGTTATATTATTCGACACTGAACCTGTCTTCTAGAACCAGTACTATCCTGTCACCTGTCCCAACGGGCTAATTAGGCACCTCCAATGACAACACCATTTAAAAGTGACATTTTCTTCTAATATAAAGTTCCGGAATTGGAACTTGACTAGTTAGAACCGGTTCTCTTTACTCGAGGGTATTGATATTCAAAGCTACATACTTTTGATTTTTTTGGGGTTTTTGAGAAATTGAAATAAAATCACGAGTTTTGCAATTTCGTAAAACTGAAAACTCGATTTGAAAAAGGCCATATTGGAGTTTGTATATTGAAATTTTTATAGAAATTGAAAGCGTTGTTTCATGGAATTGACAACAAGAAAAGCAATAACAATATTTTTTATTCATAGAAAAATTTTATGACTTATGACAATACGACATGATAGCACACTTTGTGAATTCCCCAAATATTTTATTAATTTCTTTGTAGTAAACAATAAAATCTTTAACAAACATCATTATCTTATATATTTATTTTCATTTGTGCTTTAACAAATAAATTTATCGTACGTCCTACGCAAATTAATAAAAATGCATATCAAATTAAAAGGATTAAATATAACTAAATCCTATATGTGTCTGCTTACTAGCGATATAAAATATAAATTTGAACATATTATTTTTTATTTAATGCATTTTAATTGATTAAATCAAAATAATTGGAAAATAAAAATATGATGGAGAAAAAAAACGTATATAAAAACAAGCATGGAATAAATTGAAACATGAAATCGATTACATAATATTAGTGTATTAATTAAAATACTTTTACAAATCTAATAGTACAAATACATACAACATACTACACATACATACATACATACATACATATGTATTAAATTTTTATTTTTAAACTATTTAAAAAAAATCCTTACAAAAATATTTTCTCTGCTGCAATTATTGTTTCTTAAATAGAAAAATTTTTTTTTTCAACCCTCTTGTATTTATCAAGTGCTGCTTAAAAGGAGGGATTTAGTTTTTCTTTGAAGAAAAATCAAAACATCTGCTTATCTAAAGGAAATTAGTTTTTCCTATTTTTACCTGATTTTACAAAATGCATATTGCTTGTCTTTTGTGTTTCGGAAATAATTTGGAAGAAATATTTCTATTTCAGTATCCTCCAAATTGTTGAACAGTTTAAATATCGTTTTGAAAATGGATTTATTCTTTTATTTTTGTTTGTTATTTTTAATTCCAATATTTTTGAATTTGTTGTTTTATATAATTTGGTGGCAAATTTATATTGTTACTAATATTTATAGAAAATTAATAATTTATTTAAATTCTAGAAGTTTTAAAAATTATCTAAGGTGAGTTACATAAAAAATTGATCATATAAAATGAGAGAAAAAGGTATAGTGATACTCTTAACCATTGCCTATGTTTAACAAAATTCGGGAAGGAGCCAATTATGGACCTATACTTGTATTAAGTGAAAATTAAAAAAATACTAATACGTCGATACTAAGATGTATTTAATTTTTGGTGATATCCGAAAGAGGGGTTTATATGGGAGCTATGGTAAATTATGGACCTATCTTCATAAAATTTGCACACGGATTTGTGGTTACATTAAACTTATTTGTGTTATTTTTTTTTTTTTAAATATTAAAAAAATTTTAAGTAAATTTTGAGTGTTAAAACTTTATTCCGGGAGAACATTTGTATGGGGGCTAGGTGAAATAATGGCCCTATCATGACCGAAATGAATAGGCTTCGTCCTTGTGCAAAATAAAATCATCTGTATTAAATTTCATCAAATTATCTTTAATTTTGCGACCTGTACTTTGCGCACAAGCTTCACGTGGACAGCCAGCCAGCCAACCAGACGTACGGGAGGGCATGGTTAAATCGACTCAGATAGTAATTCTAAGTTGAACGGTATACTTTAAGGTGAGGGTAGGAAGATTTTTTGCTGTGCGTTACAAACATCAGCACAAAAGCATAATACCCTAACCATCTATGGTGGTGTAGGATATAAAAGGGACTACCGTATAGACGAGGAAGTATCTCTTGCCACTTTATTAACTCTTCCGTAGTCGAGAAGGTGATTGTGTGTGCAAAATTGTGACACCATGTAGTCTTTGAGGTGGCAATATACCTTCTTCAGGGACAAACCCATATTTAAGTGTGTAGTCATGTAGCTAATAATGTGACTAGTGATGTCTTACTGTAGTCGGTTAGATAACTTGTAAAGAAAAGTCATCATAGATTGCTGGAGACTATTAGAGTTGTTGTTATTTTTGTAAAAGCAAGAGGTTTTCAATACACAGTGGTCCCAAAGCAGCTTCTTTTTGGAAATAACTATAAGACAGTAGATGGTAGACTTTCAAAATTAGTCACCCAAAAGATGCACTTTTTTATATCCTCCAGAAAAATTATTTATGATTTGAATGTTAAAAAAAATATACATACAGGTAATCCTTACACATACCTACAATAATAATTTCATATGTATAATTTAAGAGAAATTTACGTCGAAGCGAATTTTTCACTAATTTTTGGCTTCGTTTCTTTTTTAAGTTTTTATACCCTACACCACTGATGTAAGGAGTGTATATCAGTTTGTCATTCCGTTTGTATTTTCCATAATTTTTGACGGAGAGCAAAAAGTTGATATTTTCTGGATACTTGTCCATACTTCCATGGGTCGGTTGAAATGGCGTTTAAGGAGCCCTCCAATAACTGTCATATATAATACATATATCAAACGATAGGATATCCTTTCGAAAATTTTGGTATTGAAATTCAACAAGATCTGTTTATAACTGGAGCAGATATACTTAAAAAAAAGACAGGTTTTCAAACCTGGCTTCGACTTTTTAAAGCCTCTGTTATACTAGAAACTTTATTTTTGCACGGATGTTTCGGAAATTTTGTTCTGAAAAACTTTAATAAATTGGTGCAATAATAATTGAGATATCAGGCAAAACATTTTTAGATTTGTTGAAGCTCTTGCAATATTTTATAGAGATTGGTCACAAATATTTTTATAATTTGTCGGTTTTTTAATGAACACAAACATATAAAAAAGATACGACATAGCCGAACAAATAAATTGAACTTGTATTTTTAACTTGGGCCTTTAATTTCGATGCTAATATTCTTTTAATACAAAAATATTTTCGTGTTCCGGAATACAGAAGTTTTGTAAAGCAATATTATTTATATGAGAAAAATCGAATATACATTTTTTCCGATTTTTTTTTTAATTAAAGCAAAAAATTTGTAAAAAATTGTTTTTTCGAGAAA
>MINK01190304.1:0-34199 GCA_001735545.1 Phormia regina | reverse complement strand
TAAAATATTTGTTATGTATGTTGGTTGATATGTCTGTTTAAAAACTACAAGTGTGTTTTTGTATACATACATATCTATCATTGTGTCTGTCTGTCTATCTTTCTGCCTGTTCGTCTGTCTTTCTGTCTGCATGCTTGCCTGTTGTGGAATGTCTTTGAGCAAAAATCCCATAATTAATTATTTTTATTTCATTTTATTTTCGGAATAGAAAATGAATCTTTTTCCGTTGTTAGTTTTTTTTTTTTTTTGTTTTTAGTCCAATGAAATCATACCAGAAAAATCACACAAAAATAGCAAAAATTATTGTTGTTTGATATTGGTGTGTATTTCATGTGAACCAAGAAAAAACATTAAACAATTAATTAATAAAACTGAAACAAACACAAAAATAATCATATTTCCTTAAATAAAATAATAACTTCAAATATGTTGGTATTAGAGTTTGAGATTTGTTTGGTGTGACTACTATTGTTATTGCTATTCAAGCCTACAAAATTTTAATTTTAATTATTTATAAAAATAATATAATAAATTTATGTTACTTATATACCTCTCAGTAAACACAATTGTTTATACCTACAAGTGTGAATAATTTTCTTAAGAATCTAATTTGATTATGATTTTTCTTTAAAAAAAAACGTTTGGTATTTAAATTAGTTAAAGTCTTATTAGTTAGTATTGGCTAATAAAATTGTGCAAAATAATAATTGAAGTATAAAGTTATTGTATGGCTTGTAAACAAGCTTAATGAGGCTTGTTTCTTATTTTAGTTTAAAGAAACATAAAAAATAAGTACTAATTAAACACGCTTAACAAAATGAACAAAATATGTATTAAAAACAAAAACTAATTCAACTTAATTACTTTAAGTGTAATTGGCAATCAACGAAAATTGTACTATTTTTAGTTCTAATTTCCGCCTTTATGTTTTTTTATAATATTTATCATATTATTATTATTTATTCTTTGATTTTAATTTTGGCAAAATTCTTTAAATTACGTCAGTTATAGAATTTGGCAAACTAATAAAAAAAAAACACCTAAAGATATTTTTTTAACAAAAAAGTTTTGCAAATAAATTTCTTTATGTTTGAAACTTTATGGTTGTTAATTTAATTAATTTGTTTTAAATTCATTTTTATGTAAATTCCAATGAAGAAGAAAAATAAGTCTTTTGTTTATTTATTAGAGACACATCTATCCAGTCTATTTCTCATGACTTTTTAAACATTTTTTTTAAAAGGGAAGGTTAAATTCTTTTATCTATTTATAAGTCTTTTATAGTAGCAATAACAATTATACTTATATATATATAAAGATTAAAGCGATAATCAATATGGTCTTTATAATACATTCATTAAATGGATATTACCAAGGTCAACAGTAGCTTCACAAGGAAATTTTAATTATTTTAATTTAATTAAAATAATTGTAGTTTTGCAAAAAAAAAAATAAAAATAAAATAGAATTTATGTTTATGTTTATCTTATAAAAATAAGAGCGAAATAAAAATGTTCTCAGAGAACATTTTAATTAGAAACAAAAACAATTCACATTTTAATAGGTTGATGTATTTTTAGGAAACAAATTTTAAAGCTGCATTGTGTTTTTACAAACTAACTTTTGGTATCAACTTTGACACCCTGTAGCTTATTTTTTGTTATCACAGGGTAACTACGAGATTTTTCTGAAAGTTTAGGTCCTCTTCCACAAATTTTCCATGCATTTTCATTTGATGCGACCAGTCGTTTAGGAGATTCAAATTTATTACCAAAAAATTTGTGGGACGGAAAGACATGGTCCTCTCATCATCATTTCTTAATAACATCCAGAAAATATAACTATTTTATGCTCTCTGATGAAAGTTGTGAACATTATCAGCAAAAAGAGAAACTCATAAAAGAGAGCTGAAGAGAGAGAGGTAAAAAGAGAGCTGAAAAAGTCAATATTTCAACATTGTATTGTCATAGAAAGATGTGCCGAAAAAGAACAGTAAAAGTTTTTTTTTTAACCAAGGTTATTTTCATAGTATGTTCTTCTTTTATGCTTCCTGTTCATTACTTTAGAAGTACTTCTTTCTAAAAAAATACAAGAGCAATAATCTATATATAAAAGAGTAATGTTACTGACTGATTCATCATCCCACAGACCAAACGGCTGAAGCTAGAGAAACGAATTTTGGAACATAGCTAGGTCTCCCTCTATATAGATCCACTAAAACGGGATTTTTGGAAATTCGAATGTTTAGTTGGTAAAAAAGGGTAAAAACGAAAAAATCGGTAACCTTATAACTCGCAAACTAATTATGGTACAAAAAAGTTAAATAGTTATCGTTATTCATTTAAAAAAAAATTTGACAGGTGTCTGGCATTTTTTAAAAATTAGCCGTTTTGGGGAGAAAACGGGTAAAAACTATATTTTGGTACTTTTTTGGCACCATATGTATCTTTGAAACCAATCAACAAACATATAAAATTTATGTCGTTTTCATAACTTATCAAAAAAAATGAGAAATACAAATTTGGTACTTTTTAGAAATTCAAAAGTTTAAGGGGTAAAAATCACACCTATNTTTTGGTACTNTTTTCATAAAACATTTTTTTTATATTTATTGAAATATTCATNTGAGTATTTTNATANGGGATACNANTACAATTTAAAAATTTATNGNAATACAATTTTNGATACNTCGANGNNTGAAAAAAAGNACCAANAAAGGGGGTAAAGGCGGAATATTACATTTAATGAATTTTCAATTACATTAAACATAGAAACGTAAGATTAAGTAAATGTAGTCCTATGTGGATAAGAATTCACAAGAGTGGAATTCGTGGTACTTAAAGATATATGGTCAGAAAGAAATCTAATGGTAATTTTTTGAATTTTCTGTAATATTTAACCTAGAAACATGAAATTAAATACGCATGGTCCGATGTTGGAAAGAACTGACAAAGGGGGACTTTGTGGTATTTTTTCGTTTTTCTAATGGTTCTTTTTGAATTTTCAATAGTTATGAACCTAGAAACATGAAATTAGAAATGTGTGGTCTTTAGATAATAAGAATTCATAAGAGGGGACTTTGTGGTACTTATTTGTTATTTTAAGGGTACTTTTTTTAAATTTCTATAATTATGAACTTAGAAACATGAAATTTGGGTTATGTGATCCTTAGTTATTAAGAATTCATAAGAGAGGAATTTGTGGTACTTTTTTGTTATTTGAATGTTACTTTTTGAATTTTCTATAGTTATAAATCTAGAAATATGAAATTAGCCTAATGTGGTCCTAAATGAATAAGAATCCATAACAGGGGACTTTGTGGTACTTTTTTTTTTTTTGTTTTTCTAATGGTACTTTTTGAATTTATTGTAATATTCAACATAAAATTAAATATACATGGTCCTATATGGAAAAAAATTCACAAAAGCGGTCTTTATGGTACTTTTTTGTTCTTCTAATGGTACTTTTTGTTTTTTTATAATTATGAACCTAGAAAGATGAAATTAATGATATGTAGTCCTAAATGAATGTGAAACGATAAGAGGAGATTTTATGGTACCTTTTTGTTCTGATGGTACTTTTTGAATTTTCTATAATTTTTAATTTAGAAACATGGTCCTAAGTTAATGAAAATTCATTAGGGGACATTGTGGTACTTTTTCGTTTATATGATGGTTTATTATATTTTTAAAGAATTTCAAAGTCAATGATTCCATGTCAAAACGGACACCATTTCATGTTGAAACATCCTTTTTCATAAAAAAAAAAATTAATTTTAATTTATATTATTAATCAAAAAAACCGCGCAATGCCGGGTCATTCAGCTCGTTACAGTATAACCTTAAATCCATAATCATTAGTTTTGTAAATAATGTCATATCTTAATATTCAGATTAATCTCATCTTTATAAGCAATTTCAAATATTCTAAATAAGTTTCGAATTCTAAATTATAAAAATCTATTTAATTTTTGTTTTTATAATTTTAAAAATTATTCAAATTTCATAATTAAGTTCAAATGAGCAAAACTTATAAAAATCAATATTTTTCTTTATTATTCGCAATTTTTAAAAAGGTTTTTTTTTAATTATAAAAAATGTTATATGTTTTATATTATATACTTATATATATAAATATATTATACTTTTATATATAAATTAAATGCGTATTTATAAACAATTTTGAAATTTCTAAATTAACTTCGAATTCTAAATTATGAGCTAAAAATAAAATTTTTATCACATTTTGGAAATTCGAAATTAAGTTCAAATTCAGGATTATGAAAACAACGATCAAAAATTATTTATTTTTATATATAGTTTATAACAGTTTATCAAATATTATAAAAATCTCTTCATTATAACATATTTCTATTATTAAATCAAAGATTAAATATTTTCTACGTTAAGAAATTTAAACTTTTTATTAGTTATTCAATTCATTTTGAAAGTCATATTGTAAATTTATTAATTATATAATTCGAATATTAATTAAAAAAGTATAACCAATATTTTGTCATTAACAAAAAAAAAAAAAAAAGAAAAACTTTTTTAACGCAAAAATTAACTACAATTTAAACAGTTTGGACACTTTCTTTTTTTTACAAATTTATTGTGTTATTTCAAATAGTTTATTTGCCATTTTATTTTATTTATTTGGGTGGCTTATTGTTATTTTACAATAAAGGGAATTTATTGTATATTTGTTGCTAATTAAAAACTATTTACAAATAATATTTTTCAACATATTATACAAACATTTGTTTTTTTTTTAGTTTTTGTAATTGTTGTCGTTTGATGTTGTTTTATGTTTATTATTGTCTGTTGGTTTATTGAGTTTTGTAGTTTAAATAAATTCTTACTTTATTTGCATAATAAATTAATTTCCAGCCAAACAATGAATTGTTTTGTTGTCTTGTTTTTGTTATTATTACAAATAACGCACGTTTACAGAAAACTATTTACAGCTTAATTTTATTTTTAGTTTATTTTTACTTAAAAAAAAATTATAAAATTAACGCTTGTCTGCTTATTTGTGGTTTAAGTACTAATGAAATTGACGTTTTAACACTTCAACGCTTAAAATTAAACTCACTTTAAACAATGATCATAAAACACAGGTTTGCCTCCCCAACATTAAATATCAGAGGAATTTTATATGATACCAGTGTGAGACCAAAAGAGATACAAGCTTTTTTTTTATTATTATATCACACCTTGTTGATATATCATTCATTTAAGGTTTAAGCTTTTTATTTAAAACTCTTTATATTAATGAAAATTTGTTTCTCTTATAAGCTGCTCACTCACCTTCTCTTTTCTTAATATAAACTTAAGTTTTACCAGCAGGCATGGTAAACTGTATACTATTGTAACTGAGTATTTACCATTTATATCAAAAATCACTCAAACATTTTTAATTCATTCAAGAAATTTATTTATAACAAATAAAATGTTCACCAGGCTATTTTAATTTTTATTTAATAAAACTTGTATATAATAAGTAAAAGTTTTGAAATGTAGGTTTGATATATAACATACCTTACCACTTTTCCATACCTGATATAAAATATATAATTTTCTCAATCTCTAGACAATCTATCTCATTTTATTTATTAAAACTTTATGTTTGTTGTTAATATTATGACATTTTACTTCAATTAATATTGAAAACTATTAGTTTTTTTCTTGTATGCATTTGATTTTTATTTGTATTGGTATTTTGTTTTTGTATAAACCTAAATATATTTAAGTTAAAAAAACCTGATTTGTTATTTTACAAAATTATTAAAATTAGCCGGAATGACTCATATATTTATTGTACTTTTTTCGATTTAAAACAACAAACGTGTTTTGAAAAGTTAGGATTCTACACACGAGAAGGTTGTGGGTTTTTGTTGTGTTGTTTAAATTGTTTATTAAAAGTAAATTAATTAATTAAATTATACTTATGAATTTATTTAAAATCGTAAATGAAAGTTGTTTGATTGATTTTTTTTAAATAAAAAAGGATGATAATAAGATGTAGTTCATGATATAAAAATAACATTTAGAATTATTAAAACAGTTTCATGTCAAATGCAAGATGAATTGAGACTTTATCAATTCATCTTGCATTTTTATTATTATATTTTTTCTTTTTTTATTTCTTTTTTTAGTTCTATTGTTTGTTATATTTATTTATTTATTTATTTTCTTATTCATTTATTTATTTTTATGTATATTTTAAATAAAATTATCAAAGCAAAATTGCAAAGTTATTTTCATAAATTTTTTTATTTATATCGTCCATGCGCTGCACAGTGTGTTGAATTATAGCGAAAAAAGAGATAAATTCAAGGAAGCTTTAATTAAAAATAAAATAATACTTTTATTAACCGATATTAATAAATTTAAATTAAAAATGTTTTCCAAAACAAACTTTTTCCGGTAAAATGGGATTTATTTCAACTTTTTGTTGTAATTTGAACTCAAATCTATAAATTGAATCAAATTGTAAACTGAAGTATAAATAAAAATTCAGAATTAATATTATTTAATGTATTACAAATGAATTCAGTGAAAAGAAAAATAATGCGAAAAATTGCAATTTATTTAAATTATATTTTAGGCAAATAACAGATCGAAACTTACAAGAAATTTACTTACATATATAATATGTATACATTTTTATCGATAACATTTCTCTAAACGAAACCAACAATCATCTTTAGCTCTCAATGCTGCCAACTTTACAAACTTGACATTTAACAATCAGCTGCTCAAATAAATTTTTGCTTTGACATTTGGCATTTTTGTTATTGTATTTTCATTGAATTTGTGCAGCTTTTTGGCTGATCGAATTTTTTTGTGTGCAAATTCTATAAAATCTCCAAAAGATATGGCCAGTCGCGAAGCTGTTAAAAGGGCTGTACAACAAGTACGTCCTATTTTATCCGTTGATCGTGAAGAGGCTCGTCGCCGTGCTTTGAATTTGTACAAAGCCTGGTATCGTCAGATTCCATATATTGGTAAGTATGAAATAAATATTGTCGCCGCCATGTTATGTCATCATGGAAGAAGATGTTGATTTTTTTAATGAATATGGTATAAATATAAACAAAATGATGTATTGCAGTTATGGACTACGATATTCCCATGTCTATTGAACAATGCCGCGCTAAATTGAGGGAAGAGTTTGTTAAGCACCGCAATGTGACCGATGTTCGTGTCATTGATATGTTGGTTATTAAGGTAAGACGATTATGATAATACTGAATATTAATTTTAATTTGTTTGTGGAGCATTTGTGAGGAAGTTTTGGTTATATTTTGAATTTCTTGGGCAATAAAAGCTACAACCTATTTACGATGGTCATACCATCTGTTGCAGTGAAAAATATTGTATCTAAATATTGAATTCTGAATAACAAAAAGATGCAGACAATTCTTTCTCATTAAATTTATTTAGTTGGAAAAATAGACAATTTTTGGACTTGGAGGCTTATATTACTCAAATAAATAAGAAACATATGTCTAGATATCTATATTAAGAATATACATAAATATTACAAATTAAAAAAAAAATACTTTAAAGCTTTAGGTAAAAAATTAAAATTTTCTTGTAAAAAATAATATACCTAAACCAGGCGCGGATCCACGGGGAGGGAAATTTCCTTCCCCAAAATTAAAAATCTTAATGCAAAATGTGTACTAAATCATAAAGAAGTTGTGAAAATCATTCCATATTCCCCTCCCAATAACATAAGCTATATCCGCGCCTGACCTAAAGACTCTAATTCCACAAACAAACAAAATAATTGCATTAAAAAATTCTTTAAAATATATTCTATTTTTATGTATTTTTCAGGGTCAAATGGAACTGAAAGAATCTATTGAAATCTGGAAACAAAAGGGTCACATTATGCGCTACTGGAAGGAATCACAAGATCCCAAACCTACAGATTTCCTTTCTAAATTTGTGCAAGGTATCAATTAAATTTCGTTGTTAACATCAAAATAGTATAATTATCAAACAATAAGTGTTTCGTGATATTTCAAATAAAAGCTATTAAAACACTAAAATTTCTATTATATTGTTAATGTAATTTATTATTCATTTCATTATCAAACAAATCTTTCATAATATCTTGCAAAGTTAAACCAAATTCTTTTAATTCACCCTCTAATTCCAATTCTTTAATTTCACTTATTTCCAAACTGTTATTTTGATGAGAAAATGCATCGAAACGACTGGTGTAACCATGAGAAATCCTAAACATTTGTGCCATATCCTCTTGGGTTATACTTACAGAATGATGTCTTACGGCATGTTGTCTGAGGCTGTAAAAAGAAATAAAAAGAAAAAGTCTATAATAAAAGTAACATGATATTATAACTAAAAGATACTTACTCCTTGCGAAAAACAAATTCTTTAGGACATATAGGGCATTTATAGGGTTTACCCGTATGTTGATATTGATGAACTTTAACAGCATAACTTGAATTAGATATATAATCACATTCTATACATTTAAAATATCGCTTGGTATGTTGTTCATTTTCATGATTTCTCAAGAGTGAAGCATTCGCATACACTTTGCCACAAATGTTGCATTTAAATCCTAAATCTTTATGATTATGTATACGTTGTTTGTGCACTTTTAACTCAGCATTATTTATATAGTTTTTGGTACACATATCACACTGATAATAACGCTCATTATGACGCTTACGATGAACCGTTAAATATTCAGCACAACTAAATGTTTTACCACATATTTCACATTCATGCCTTATGGCCACTGCATGCTTGTTTTGTAAATGATGTTCATATTTTAACACTGAACTAAAGAGTAATTTACAGAAGTTGCAATTAACAGCATTGCGTTTTTCACACACTCGCTTATGTAGAAATAAGCCAGATTTTAAATCAAACAATTTACCTTTTTGAGAAAATAGATATTTTATTTGTTTTGCTAAATGTGACATAATTTACCTACCACATTTTTCACATGCAAACTTTTTATGAACACTTGAGCTGTTGATTTTAGGTGAACAACTATGATATCTGGTATAATGTATGCGAGCGCTTTTAAGATCATTAAAGGAACGATAGCATGAAGGACATTTAAAAATTTTCTTAATAAATAAATCCTTATCTTGTTCAATAAAATGTTCTTCCATTAGATGGTAATCAATAGCATTTTGTTGAGGAGTTTTAAAGTCACAACGTAGACATAAATAAGTTATTTCTAAAATTAGATTATTCAATTAATATTTATTGATTATAGAAATTATTAAATATTACCAAAATCAGGATTTTTTGGAGCCAGATGAGGGACTATTTTAATACATAATAATATTTTATTAGTTTAGTGTTTTATTACTATTTTAAAATTTTAAAAGTTACCCTTTTTTGTTTCGTACAAATCGAGTTCCATATTATTTAATTTATGATGCATTTTATAGTGTTTTAAAAGACTTTCCCTATAGCAGGTGTAAAAACTGCATAATTTACATTTTAAAGGAATAATTTCTGAAAAAGATTAAATACGAAGATTTATTAGTCAAAGTCATAAGTTTAAATGATTGTTTTTTACTTTTGCTAAATTAGCTTTTACCTATGATAAGTCTTTATGTTGTCTCTTAGTCGTTAGCATTAGCTTCAATATGAATATTTTGAACAAAAATTCGTACACTAGCAATAGTGGCCGTAGCACCTCCCATATAAATAAAATATTAAATTATCATATATGAGAAAATATAACAATTAAAGTTCTAAAATTTTGTCGGAGTCACTTTGGTATCGATATTAATATTTAAGAAATATATGGGCAGACTAGAAGTAGGGGGTATGGTACCTCCCATATGAATAAAATACAAAAATTCGTATATCTGGGATACTATTGGAATTGGAATACTCAAATTTTGCACAAAGAATTTTGACATCCACGAAAAGATTTGTCAAATAAATTAACGGATTATGAGAATGTGGTCCCTCCCACATATCTGGGAAACTATTAGAACTTGAATATTCAAAATTTGCACGGGAAACATCTATTTATAAACATTAATTTAATTGCTATGTATTTCATTTCGGGTGGTGTGGCGAAACACACCGAGTATTAGCTAGTGTAGCATATAAAATATATCCTATATAAACTTTATGACAATCGTTAGTCTTTGAATAGTATTTATTGAATTTAATGAAATAATATTTACTCACGCTTATGTTCTTGTCTATTATGGTCATTGAACGTATTTTTGTTTTCAAAGATTTTTTTACATATTGTACAGTGAAAATCATAATTAATTTCCGATGATCCAGCATCAGAGGTTCCAGCTAATAAAAAAAAAAACTTTTAAAATTTTTATCTTTTTTATAGATATCAGTTACCTTTATTTGCCTCCTGTATTAATATTTTAAAACAATTGGATAAATTTAAAGGCACCACTTGTTGAGGCATAATAATAACACTCTTGTCACTTTGAATTTCCAATTCATTTCCTTCAAATGGGGGATTTAAAGTAGAGGGTGAAATCTTTAGCATAAGAGAATTGAATATAAAGATTTACTTTTGGTAAATAAAAATCTCTAATCTATTACCTCTTTTCCTTGATTGTCTATAGCGATTCCAGGTATTCCTTTAGCTAAAGAAACCCCTAAAAAAGTTAAATTGTTCTCTGGTTGTTTATTATTATTTTTATCATATTTATTTGATCCTTTAGATTCTTTAACCATTTCAATAAAATGATAGGCCACCTGTAAGGCTTTACTGCATCGTAAACAAATGTATTCGTTGATGTTATGTTGCAGAACATAAAAACCTAAAACTGAATTCAAATAATCCCATAAGGTTTTGCCATCCATGTGAGAAGATTGATTAGTTAAAGATAATAAGATTCCAGTTTTGGAGAAACAACATATGCAAGAATTAGGATGCATTTTAAGGATTTTTTGTTTGCAAATTACAATTTTTGTATTCAAGATCTTCCTTAAAGGCTGATAACAACAAGAATGAATGAATAAAAGTAAAATTAAGAACATAAAATAAAAATCTAACGGATTTTTTTCCTTCATTTGCTATATAAACTAAAGTAAAAAGGAAAAGATAATTAAAGATAAATTCATAAACTAATGAGCTAATGAGATTACAACGAAGTAAATATATCCTATAACTTGATCATTTTATTTTACCTATTTATGAAATTGGTTTGGAAAAAAATTTCGTATACAATTTCAACTTGAAATAGGTCTATGAAACCTAACAAAAAAAGTTAATTAATGAATTTATATTTACGATTCTAATTGCACAAGATAAAACTATTTAACGAAAAACATTTATTGTATTATGCTAATTACATATTTATTTTGTTAACAAAATAAATATTGAACGGTTTTAAATGTTGTTTTGAAATTCTTCTTATTTTTCTATTACTTTATCAATTATTTTGATTAAGTTTTTAAAAGGAATCTGTTTACATATGTATATAATAAAACAATTCAAAACCGAAATATTTGTGGAAATTACTTTAAAACATATCGAATTTTACATTTGTACATTTGCAACATTTTTATCCCCATATAAATCAAGGCACTTTAATGTTCATAAAAGGGTCTCAAGTTATTAAACTCTTTTCTAATTAATTTTCCATGTCTCTTGGACAACTCTCTCAATTCAAAGCATAGTTCATAGATTATTATAGATAGATATGAAGCTCAAAAGAAAAAAAACTCAATTGATAAAAATTACTCAAAAAGAATCAAGTATTACAATTGTTTTTGTTTTTAATGAAATTTTTTACTAACACAATCCATATCCATGGTTTTTGTTATTTTTTCGTAATAAAATAAACTATAAACTAAATTGTAATAATATAACTACATAAAGTTCTTTTTAATTTTAAATGAGTTTTTTTTAAGAGAGGAGTTATAAACAGAATGGAAGCGTTTGCTACTTTGAATTGTTTACTTTTTTCTGTTTCTTATGTATTATGAGAAAAATGCTTTGATTTGCTTTGATTATTTTTCAATCTTTCGCTTTATGAGAAATAAATAGAAAAACAAAATTTGATTTTTAAACTTTTGAAAGAAAAATAACTTTAATATTTTCTAATTCAAAATAGTATTGTAAGACGTAAATAAATCGTCAAAGTGAAACAAAAAACGCTCAAACGAAAAAATAATATAGAATATTGTTGTTTGCGAAATTACGTAAATTTTCTAATTTTGAATTTTTTCAAATGTTTCGTCAAAAGTATTTTCCCTTATTTAACTGTGCTCAAAAATTGTTACTTGTTTATTTTCACCGAATAAAATACTATCAATGGCGAAATAAATCAAATGGGGGTCTATTTATTAGGGTTTATCAAATCGACTTTCGAATAATCGAACAATAGACTTTTTGTTGTAAAAATTCGAAAAGTCGAAATCGACTTTTTGATTTGAAAATCGACTTTCTTGATGCCAAAAGTCGAAAAATCGAACAAAGTCGAAAATAGTCGAAAAATCGGAAAAAATCGAAAAGTCGGAAAAAGTCGAAAATAATCGGAAAAAGTCAAAAATAATCGGAAAAAGTAAAAAATAGTCGAAAAATCGAAAAGTCGGAAAAAGTCGAATAGTCGGAAAAAGTCGATAATAGTCGGAAGAAGTCGAAAATAGTCAGAAAAAGTCGACTATCCCAATATTAAAAAAAGTCGAAAAGAAAAAAAAATCGACTATTTGAAAATTATGTGTCAATTTGTTTCTACTCCACATTCTTCACCAAATTTTTACGAAACCTTCACCTAAAAACTTTCTATATAACGGTCTGAAGTTTAAGGATTCAAGGAAAAACTGTTCAATTTACCTCTCATTCATTTTAATTTTCTCAAGTACCATAGAATAAAAGATTATGTGAGAGCGACCCTATACTAACTTTTCAAAAAATTTACTCATTTTTTAGTTTAGTTTAGTTTTCAAAATTATATTAAAAAATAACATTTTTTTAATAAAAATGACACTTCCAATTATGTATATAAATTTATAGCTACATATAAAAGAAATAAAGTTTATTAATAATGAATTTTGCCAGATGCTATTGTTGTTTTTTCTATATACACATTATAACATCTTAAGAGATCAAAAATATAAAAAAAATCATTTAAAATGATTTTATATTACACATTAAATATATATACAATTTAAATATATGTTTATAAGTGTGTATGTGTCTACAGATATAAAATACTATTATACAAAAAAAATTTAAAATCTATTATTTAAATGAAGATTTTATAACACCAGTAGCACCCATAGTTTCTAAATCACCACGTCTTAACATTTTGCCATTACCAATCGTTACCGTAAAATCATGAGGATTTGTGTAGCCCAAACTGTTGCGGAAAATTTCAGCCATTTCTTCTTCGCTTAAATTAATTGTGTGAATTTTATAACAATGTTCACGAAGTCTGAAAAAGTAAATAAAAAGAAAAGAGTATAAATGATTTAACTATATAAAATATGTGCATATAAAACAATGTTTTTTTTTTTTAAATTTTAGTAATTGTTTCTTAAAATTGGTGCTTTTTTCAAATTTAATTTGTATTAAAATATAGATTTTTTTTCAAATTTATATTTGTCGATAAATTTTACTTGTTTTTGAAAAATAATAATTTTTAAAACTATTTTTGAAATGAAGTTTTGATCTTCTACAGAGCAATGGGTATAGGGCTCTACCGAACTTAATAGTTTTTTCACAAGTATAATTTACATGATCTTTAAATGACAACTTTTTGTCTAATGTAATTCCTAGATATTTGATCTTATCCAAAAGGGGGATAAAGACACCATTACAATATAGATTTCTAGTAGGAATACGTTTTTTCGATTTATTATATGGAAATATAATTGCCTGAGTTTTGCCATCATTAATCTTTTTTTTTTTCCATTTAACAAAATATTTGTGAGTAAATTTCAGACCATCTTCCATTTTCCTAATTATCGCATTAGACACTTTACCACAGCAAATAAAAGCGCTATCGTCTGCGTAAAAAGCTACTTCATGATTTCTACGAATAATAATATCAGAAATATATATTGAGTAAAAAGTGGGTGATAATACTGAGCTTTGCGGCAGACCTGCTTGTATTTGTCTGTCACTAGAGAATGAGTTGTCGATAGATATCACAAATGATCGATTCTCTAAAAAGTTTTTTATAATTTTTTGAGTACAGGGGATAATCAAAACTGTTAAGTTTATAAACAAGGCCATCATGCCAAAACGAGTCGAAGGCCTTTTCGATGTCAAGAAATATAACATCAGTACTTTTCCGATCTGCTTTGTTATTTTCAATAAAATTAACAACTCTTTTTTGCAAAATCCAAACTGATGGGAGTTAATAATATTATTCTGATCAAATACTTTATCCAATAGGCTTAGAATGCTGATTGGTCTATAACTGGATGGTAATTTTAGGTTCTTTTCCCGGTTTATGAATAGGAATTATCTTAGCTTTCTTAAAAATCTTAGGAAAGTATACTTCTAATAAACAGGCATTAAAGAGTTTACATAAAATTTCAAAAAAATAATCTGGCATATTTTTAAATATAATATTATTAATACCATCTAGCCCTGGTGATTTATTATTTTTCAATAATAAAATAAACGATTTAACTTCATCCGAAGTGGAAAGTTCAATATCAGATCGTTCAGGAATTTTATGGTTGAGATCAGCATAAATGTATGTATTAACGAGTTTAAAAAATATATATACATATACATATATAAATCTAATAACTTCTAAAATTACCAGTAAAAAGTAATAAAAATAAAATACAACATAATAAGAATATTATTAAAAAGATAAACTTACAACAATCTCTTTTTAAACAAACGATAACAAAACGGGCACTTATACGGCACAATACCATTATGAGTCCATATGTGCACCTTTAATTGCGCTAATGTAGTAAATTTACGTCCACAATTCGGTTCTGTGCATGCATGGCGTTTACCCAAATGTACACTATCCTTATGGCGCTTCAAATGATGAACATAACGAAATGATTTGGTACACACATCACATTTATGAGGTCTTTCACCGCTATGAACATGTTTATGGGCTTCCAATTCCACTTTATTTATAAATGTTTTCGGACAATTTGGACAGAAAAATTTTCGTCCTATATGACGTTTTAAATGATGTTTTAATAGATACATGGTCTTATAATTGCAATGACAAATTTCACATTCGAAGAGCATATGATTTCCCCCCGGAGTATTTGGTCTAGATTCACGGCATTCGATACGTTTTGAATGTTTATTAAACGTTTCAAGATTGCAACAAGTTAAAAGGCAAATTTTACATTTAAATAAAGGTTGTTCGTAGTTGTTATCGTCTAGGGTGGTTGGTGAATTGTTTGGGTTGATGTTTGTTGAGATTTGTTGAGGCATGAAGCTGCTAATGGGGGGGTTATGTTTGCTGTTGGTAAAGGTTTCATTATAAGCCAGAGCTGTTGCTGAGGATGTTGATGAACTGGTAGAAGATTCTGAGTAGTGTGTGACCATAATATCTTTGGGTGCTATGGCATCTTCAATTGATAATTTGTTTCTATTTGTTGTAGTTGCTGTTGTTGTGTCGATATTAGGGTATTGTTGTTGTTGTTGTTGTTGTTGCTGATATTCTTGTTTAATGAATACATTATGGAATCCTGTTTATGTGGTAATTGTTTTTTTTTTTTTAATGAGGAAAAAATTAAAGAAGAAATTGGAGAGAAAGAGAGAGAAAAACACATTCTCAAAACATTATTAACCAGTTAATAATAAAAATTATCTGCTAATTTTTTAATATAATTTTGGTACTGTAAGTGTTTATAATTTCTTATTTAATTTTGGCAATTTATTTTTTCATAAAAGTGTTTTGATTTAAAATAATAAATTTAAAAATAAATTTGTTTGTAGTTCCCTTATCCCGGAAACTAACTACTATTTAAAGGATTATTATTATTATAATTATTATTAATATTATTATTATTATTATTTATACATGTATTATTTAGTTTATCATTTGGTTTTGTTGTTAGAAATTTAGTAGTAGTAGAAGCACTAGTATTGACCTTGTATATCTTACCGCAACTTGCGTTTGTTTCACTAATTTCTGTTTTCATCATATTTACATGATTATTTATTGTTGTCGTTATCGATGTAGCCGCTGTACTTGTTGCTATTACCAAAGCAGATGACGAAGTTGACGTCGTTAATGATGTTGATGATAAGGGCGTTGTATTGTCTATACTATCGAAACGTATTTGATGTTGATTTATTGGTGTCGAACTATGATTACGTTCTAAATGTCTTAAAAGTTTAATTTTGTTTGCAAATGAACGTATACAGCGGGGACATTCATACGGTAGCTCTATGAAAGCCAAAAAGAAAAAAAAAAATAAATTTTAAAAACATAATATTTACATCCCTTAATACTTACTTTTCATTATATAAGACTCTGAAAGTAAATAAAACACAGAAAATATTATTATTAGCTGGTCACTTTTAAATATTACTTAATATCCCTTACCATCACATATATTATGACTAGTATTAAGATGCAATTTAATATCATTAAAATCGGAAGACTCATAAGGACATTTTGCACAAATTAAAGCTAAAATCAAAAGAAACATAAATGTTATTTATTTCCATAAGTTTTGGAAACAATTTTCAATTTAACTTACTGGAGGTTTCCTCTAATTTTAAATCTTGTAAGGATGTCTTATCTTCACACACTAGAAAAAGAAATACATATATCACAATTAAATTAAAAACACAAAACTAAACTGGATTAAACATACCTTTATCACCTTTAGCTTGGATCATGTCGCGTGTCGGTACACTTTTGTGTACAGCTTTATAGTGGCGTATTAAACAACGTTTGGTATTGTAGAGATTTGTACACATTTCACAACGATAAGGAGCCAGCCCTTTATGTAATACACAAACAATTACATTAGTACAAAGTAATATGTATTTCTTTTGGCCTTAAAGGCTTTATATTATTTTAATAAATTAATAAAAAATAAAAAAAAACATTTATTTTCGTTTACTGTCCTTACCTCTATGAACAAACATATGATTTTCAAATTGATATTGACTTAAAAATGTCTTTTGACAATGAGCACAATACGATTGAGTTGTGGTGACTGTAGGTGCACCGGACACATTCAGACTATTTTGTTCCTGTAACATATCGTCAAAATCATCATCAGATGTTAATAAAACATTTCGAAATTCTGTATCATTATCATCTGAATCATTTTCCACATCCACATCATCATCAAAATCACCGAACAAAGCATCATCCCCATTAAAATCGAAATCCATATCATTTTCTATGGTCTGTTCGGTTTCAACTATTTGTGGTATGGCATCCGAAGGTAAAGTATATGTAGAGCTGGAGGAGGGTGTCAGTGGTGCTAAGGTCGAATTTAGAGTGGTGCTATTACTATTAGGGGTAGTGACATTTAACGCTAATGTATCTAAATTGGTGGTTGTTTCCATAGGAGATTGTGCCACTATTAAGGAAGGAGTTTGTGTTGTTGGTATTTTTGTAGCTTTAGTCTTGTTGTTTTGTTGATATATATTAGTTGTTGTCGAGGGCTTATTTTGAACTTTAATAAGTTGTCTCTCTTGCTTAAGAGCCGCTTCCTCAGCATTATGCAACTTATAATGTTCGTAGAGTTTATTGCGCCAATAGAATATCTCATGACATTTGCGACAATTCAAACCATTTGGATAATCGGGTGTTGTTGTTTCAAGCGGTTGTATTTTAACATTTTTAGCGGATGTTGTTGCTTTGTTCACAATTGATGCGGCCTTAGCTTTTGCTGTTAACGGTGATAAATTGGCATTTATTTTTGTAACTTTTGTTGGCATTAAATGTATTTCATTTGCCTCAATATTGTGTTTAATTTTGTAATGTTTTTTTAGGTCCACCTTTGATTCGGCTTCATAGAAACATAAATCACAGGCATAGAACTCATCAACAGTCGTTGATTTTTGTTTATTTTTCGGTTGCAATTGTTTGTTGGTCGGTTGTAAGTTATGTTTGCTTTTATAATGTTGATGTAGATCGATTTTGAAGAATGTATAAAACTTACATTGATCACAAAAGAAGTGAGGAATTTCTGTAAGAGATAACAAGAGAATTAATTATTACAGTACAATAACCAATTGGAAATAACACATAATTAAAACATTTTCATTTTTTACCATAAAAGAAAAGAAGTCAAATATTTTTGTTGTTATAAAATATTTTGAAAAAGTTTTTTTGTTGTTGTAAAGCCTGAAAAGTGTAGAGTAGATTGTGCTAAATTCCAAAAAAGTCGCGGAAATTGATTTTTTTTAACAAGAATTCAATTTTTCACCAAAAATCCTATTTTTCTCAAAAAAATCTATTTTTTCCGATAATTCAATTTTTAACAAAAATTAAATTTATTTATTTTTTTTTTTACCAAAAATTAAAGTTTTCATAAAAATTCAATTTTTTATAAAAATTAATTAATTAAAATTCAAATTTTTACCAATTTACAAACCCAAAAGAAAAATGACAAGGAAATAATCCTGAATAATTACATAAAAATAATAAAATGTGCAATTCACCATATAATTTATCCTTTTTCTTATTTTAACTAATTTCTAAAGAAAGTTTAGTAAAATTCACAAAAAAAAAAACAAACAACTTTTTTACTAAAATTACTAATAATCCTCCAATTCAATTTTTAGAAATTAAATTTTTAACTAAAAATTATAAATTTAATTTTTCAAATAACAACAAATAACACAATAAAAAGATTGTGAGTTTGATAAATGTAAAATGTAAACTTACCATTGTGCGTTAACATATGATTCTTTAATTGTTCTTGGGTCACAAAATCTTTGGTACAAATCTTACAATTAATCTTTTTGGGCTGCTCAATTATAGACACAGGTATTATTTCCTCATCAAGAGGAGGAGGAATAGTTTCGGAAACTAAAAAACAAATACCACAAAATCAAATATTTAAAAATTGTCAAAATTTAAAGTTATTGTGTGGAAAGAGGAGTTTTTTGCTCCGTGCAAAATAGAATAAGTGTTTGCAATAAAGACCGACATAATAAAGAAAATAATTTTACCTGTTGTTTCTTCAATAACATCACCAGTATCTTCTATTATCAAATCATCCACATCCATTTGAACAATATCATTTTGTTGTTGTTGCATCAATGTATTATTGTCAATATTTTGCATTTGTATTATATTGTCTAAAACTATTCCATTGTCCAAAGCTAGATTGTTACTGTTATTGGGGACATTTATATATTCAATAACTACACCTAAAAAAGAAAAAAAAACTTAAAATAAAAACAAATACAATGAAATTATTTATGAATCATCATACCTTTGTTCATGACTTTTTCTAAACTGCCATCAGCCATAACCATAAATTCGTTAGCAATATTAAGATCATTATTTGCAACTGCATTTATATCACCCTCCAATGCATTAAAAGGTGCAGTTGATATTGTGCTAAAATTAGGAAGATTTGTAGTTATAATTGTGGAGACTTGCATGGGAGCGTCGGCGGTGGTGGTACATGATGTATTTGTTGCAGTGACAGGCGTTACAAATGTTTTGTAAGCCGACTGTTGTTGTGATAGTGGTAATGGTTGTGTTGTATCTTCATTTAATATTTGAAAATGTTCATTGTTAATGGCACCCATTATCATATGATCATGGGTTGTAGAGATCGCAGGCAATGAAGGTGATGGAGTCGAGTTTGATGTCTTAGTTTTTGGTTTCAACTGTTCCTTTGAAGCTTCTACACCATGGCTTTGGATATAATGGTCACTTAAGCTATTGCGATTATTTGATTCAAAGGAACATAATTGACAATTATACACAATAATATCTGGAAGAGAAGCAATTTTGAAATTAGCATGCGAAACTAAAAAATGTTTTAATATTTTGCAAGACATTCACCTAAATGTAATTTAACATGATCTTTGAGATTTCTCTTAGTTTCCACCTTAACATTACAAATTTTACAACGATATCTCTTAGGCTTTTTTAACTCCTCTGCCGCTGCCTAAAAAACGTACAAAAAGAAATACATATTATTAGAAAATCATTAATTTTTTTTCTAAATCAATAAATTGTAACCCTTTCGCTTACTTCTGTTTCAATTTGTTGTTTTTTACGCTTGATTTCACGTAATTTTAATTTCAACAACTCCTGTGCTTGACTGGCATTTTTCATAAACCAATAGGCCACTTGCAGGGCAGAAGCACATTCTAAACAAATTCTTTCTGGCAATTCGACGTCTAGTGACTCCTCGAGTTGAATGCACATTTTTAAACATTCCATATAGGAAATTTTTGTATTTTCTTCGCGTATATTATCATTAATAAGCGCGCTTAAATTTACCATTTCCACATTGGATTGCAGACACGTCCGACACACCATGGAGTAATCCTGTACAAATTTCTTTTCACCCATATTTGCATTGAGCTTTGTGTGATTTATTTCGAATATTAATATAGCAAATGTCTGTTTTATATACTTTTTAAATATTTTTTTATGTTTTTGCTAGATTTTTTCAATAAGTGTAGTTTTTTTTTTGTGAAGAAAAACGAACTTAAAGAATGTTTCACAAAATAATGACAAATGTCAAGAAGTTTAATAACAAAAAGAGAATGTGAAAATTGCATATTTCAGAGTATAAAAAGAGAGATGAAAAAAAAAGATATCACATATGGTGCTGCCAGATAGAAAAAAATTTTGGTGTACAAAATTTAATTTTCAAATCTTTTTTTTTTTTTTTTTTTTTTTTTTAAAAAAAAAAAAAAATTTTTCAAATTTTTTTTTTTTTTTTTTTTTTTGTGTAAAACGAAAGCAAAATACGTTTCAACATTTTATATTGAAAACAACAAATGAATTCGAATTTACTTGTTATTTTCAATACAAATTGTCGGAACAACATTTTCTTCCGTTTTATAAAATAATGATATTATATCCTTTAATTACTATTATGATTTATTTACGTAAATGTAATTTCTTACAAGTCTGGTTATTAAGGCTCAACTACATAGAAAACTTTTGCTTCAAATACAACTGACAGCTGTAGTAAAATATATGTATTAAATGGAAGGGATCCAAATCACTACGTCAAAATTTAGCTTGAAGAGTCTACTGTATTTGATATTGTGTTGTTAAATAATTAAATAAAGATTTGTGATTTCAACATAATTAATCAGTCTCTCATAATAAATAAATTTTAATATTTACATTTAAAAAATGCTAGGTGAATGCAGACTAAGCAAATATACCAGAATAAAACTAAAAAAAAAATCAATTGTGTATGTAAAAGCACAATTGGAGTGGAGATCGAAATTAGGGTTTATCAAATCGACTTTCGAATAATCGAACAAATCGACTTTTTGTGTGTAAAAGTCGAAATCGACTTATTTGTTAGTAAAAAAAGTCGAAATCATCGACTTTTTGATTTGAAAATTGTCGATAAATCGACTTTCTTGATGACAAAAGTCGAACAAAGTCGAAATAAGTCGAAAAGTCGTAAAAAGTCGAAAATAGTCGGAAAAATCGAAAAGTCGATAATTGTCGGAAAAAGTCGAAAATAGTCGGAAAAATCGAAAAGTGGAAAATAGTCAGAAAAAATCAATCAAGTAAAAAATTATCAGAAAAAGTCGAAAATAGTCTAAAAGTCGACTATTCCAAAATTAAAAAAAAGTCGAAATATCGACTATTTAAGAATTGAAAAAGTAAAAAAATCGACTATTTGAAAATTAAAAAAAAAACGAAAAATCGACTTTTTGTTCAAACTATAAAACCCTAATCGAAATTTTTGCAACGTTTTATTTTATAAAAAATTTTATTAAACATCTGGCAGCTCCTAGTAATATTTCATTATTTCTTGTTATTATTTCACAGCGAATGTCAAATTCTTACTAAAAAATCTTCTATTTACAATTGGACTTTTTGTTTTTTTTATTTTAAACAAATTGCAATTCTTATTAAAAAATATAACTGCAAACCAAACAATGGAGACTATATTATCTCCCGATCAGTTAACAGAATGTGCTCGTATTTATTTATTTCTTAGCCAAGAAAAGACAAATTTTTTTGTTATAAATTGTCTACTGTGCAATAAAGATTATAGTGAATGGTTAAATTTTTACAAGCATTTGAATGTTCAGCATTTGGCCAAAATCCAATTAGATAGCCAACTCGAATACCAAATGGATGAAAAAATCCAATCGGAAAATGTTTGTGAAAAGAACTTGAATGTAACAAATCAAATTCACATAAATTCGCCTACAGAAGAATATGATTTGAGAAATGAATATTTAGAACATAAAGAGGAAAATATCAAAGAGAAACCATTAGATCAACATATAGATTATGAAATGAATGAAGAATTTTTAGAGGAGTGCTTAACGGTAGTATTGAAGCAATCGGAGTAAAAATTGAATTTATAATTATGTATGTATATTGTTTTAGGATGAATATGAGGATAATGAAAAGATTTCGGCTAAAACATTGGATGCCATTAGTGAAAAAGTATTATTTTATGAATCTATAATTTATAAAGATTTCTAATAGATTATAGTTTTTTAGCTCCCAAAACCCCTCAGCACCTGTTTTTTTCGCCTTCACAACACAGACTCCAAAATAATGTTAAAATTCATAGAACTACTGCGTCTGCATCCCTGCCAGTGGAATCATGATAACGCGAACTTCAGCCACAAAGATAAACGACTTGATAGTACTTTAAACTTAACCGAACAACTAAATGCAAGTTTTAAACTCAACCTAACACCTCAAGGCACTCGTGTAAGCGTTTTAAATCTCTTACGTTGGTTTGATCAGGAATATATACGTTTACTAAATTGTCGCCAAAATAATTTTCAATTTGTTTGCTCTCATTCGGAATACTTTGAAAAGTTATTGGAGTTTCTACCCCATAAACACCTAAAGCCTATGAAGTGCGAAGATTGCTCGAAACGATTTAAAAGCGAACATTTACTAATGGCGCACAAACACAAATATCACAACGGTCAGATACCGTTTCGTTGTCGTTATTGTGGTCATGGCTTCATACACCAATCCTCCCATAAAATGCACGAGAACAGGCATATAAAAATTCATGTATGGCCCTGTACTCGATGCTTATATCAAGCTGCCTCCAAATCGGATTATATTAAACATTTGGCAACACATTCCCCGCATCAACCTCATAAATGCAACATATGTGGTCTAGCCTATAAGACTAAAACCAATTTAAATGTTCACCTAAAGAGCCACAGTTTGCCCGCCTACGAGTGTGAATTTTGTAAAAAAAAATTCTATGAAAAATATCGTTATAAGCGACATATTTGGCTGCATGAAGAACAAGAAATGTCGAATAAATCTATCGATAATTTTACTTGTGATATCTGTGGACGACGTTTTACCAGCAATAGAACTTTGAGAAAACACCAATTAGTGCATATACAAGAAAACTATAAGATTGAGAATGGGGAGGCGAAATTCAACGATTTCATAGTGTATTATTGCGATAATTGCTCATTGGAGTTTGAACACAAAGAAGCTTACGAAACGCACATGAATTTAAAACATAATATTAAGACAAAATAGTGATTGTAAGAAAATTTGGAATAAACTTGCTTTTAAAAAAAAAACTATATTTTTACCTAGTGATCTTAAAGTTTTTTACTGGAATTATTTGTAAAAAATTAATAAAACAATTTTTTTTATTATTTTCTTTTTTTTATTTAAAATCAATTTTATTAAGCACATAAATTGATAAAATTATAAACGAACTTAATCACTAAACCAGAAGTAATTTATTATTAAATACTTACCGCTGGTGTTCACCACAATTTTGTTTTTTAAAGTGATTTTTCTAATTTATAATTATTATTTTTATATCAAATTATTTTTTAATTATAATTAAAATGTGTAAATGATACAAAATATATTAACTTTAATTTTTAAAATTAAAAAATTTTCTTTTCAAAATTTATTTATACCATCCCACACATTACTCAGCTAAAGGTAATGCATTGAGATGTTTTTGTATAGTTATATTTTTTATATATTATTGATTTGTTATAATTATTAAATTTTTATTGAATATTTCAGAAATTATACATTTTGAAACAGTTTTAATGTTAAAAACAAATACAATACAATAAAATTAAATTTCTCTTGTTAAATTTAAATTTCTCTTGTTAAATTTTTAGCAGTATTATAAGTTTTAATTTGATTTGAAAATAATTAATTGCCTGCAAATAACTATATCTGCGAAAAATCAAATGGCGCGAATTTTTTTATTGTTCGAATCAAATTATGCAATAATCACTGTATCTAATTTATTTTATACTTAAGCTGGTTTTTAATATTTTATAAACCGGATTTTTATTTTTATTATTTGAAAAGTTAGGAGTTTATAAGGTTCATCAAAAAACATTCTTATAATTTAACTTGTTTTGTATGTGTAAAATGATTTTATTAATATATTTATAATTGTTATTTTTGTTAATATTTTGTTATAGATATATACTTGAAATTATTGTTTAAAATTATTATAATTATTTAAATTATTATTATGATTCTTTTAAAGTATTATACTTGTTCAAATTATAAAAAAACGTATTATTAAATATTATTTTAATTATTTTATCACTACTACAAATATATATTATCATTTAATTTTTGTAATATTTTCTTTTTAATATATTATAAATATATTTATTTACTTATTTCATTATGTTTGTTTTATTATAAGTAAAATTATTTATTCATTTATATTTTTTATTTACTTATGTTTTTTTAATATGCCATAAACATTTGTTGATGATCTAACATGTGTATTGTACGGTTTAGATGAAGATGATACTTCACGTATGCGTTTGCTATGTTCACTATAGATGGGTGGAGTAGTACGTTTGTATCCTTTGGACGAAGATGGAACTATAAAATTATATTTGAATTTATGACTATTTTATTTTTTGATTATATTCAGGCATGTAATGAAAATCAAACACTTTAAAAACACTTTTTTGGTTTTTAAAACGATTTGCGATTTGCACTACATAACCATTTTATTATTTTAATAATTATTTATTACTTTATTGGTAACTTATTGTGTTATTCTTGAAATTATATCTTCTTTGTTTACTACTGTTACGAGTTAATTATACAATATTTTTTTATATCCTTCAGCAATGTTTTAAGTGCATATTTGTTTGTTTTTCGGTCTGTTCGCCTATTTTCTTTATATCATTTACCATGTTTGTACAATATGCTTAAAAGTAGAGAAGTCAATATAGTAAAGTCCATCATCCCATATGTAAGTTCCCGACATTTCACGTAAAAAATNTATATATATATATATATATATATATATATATATATATATATATATATATAAAATGGCTTTATAATTTTATAAAAGCCTTCAAGGACAAAAAAATTGATGTTTTATTGCAGTAAGCCTTTAATGAATTTCAGTTTTAAATTTAATAATGATATGAAGCAATTCAAAATTAAGATAAAGTTATGAAAAAAAACTATTGTATACAATAGTAAAAGGACTAGATTTTCTAGACAGAAAAAAACGTCATTAGTAAGTTCACTCGTCTGCATTTTACTGTAGCTTTTGACTTTATATTATAAAAAAATGTATTTTACCGACAAAAAGTCTACAAATAAACCCTTAGCGTCACAATTACATTTTGATTACTATTAAAATGTCTTATGTTATTAAAGTAAATTTCTATATTTTTTATAATATATTTTTTAAAAAATTACTTACCTTTTATATATTCATAAGAGCTTGAAGATGATAGACGTTTTGGGGGTGGAGGTGGTGGTTGCGGAACGGTTTCATATTCATAATCATCTTCCAATTCTTCGCGGCTAAATTATGAGCAGAAATAAATTAATCATTATGTCACAGGCTTGTGAAATTATTAAATTAAATACCCTTTTTTCATAAAAATTAAGTAGTAAAATTGTGATCTGACAGATATACTTAAGATAACAAATCTTTAACGATTCCCTTAATACAAAATATCTAATTCTTTACTCAAGATCATTGAATTTTAAAATACTTACTCTGCATACGCAGTATGCTTTAAAATGCTCAAATATTTATGACTTCCCTTCGAACCAGCCGGCTTGTCAAAAACAGATCTACATATATAACAAATATAAACATTAAAAAAAAAACCAATAATAATAGCTAGCAAGCTTACTTGTACAATTCTGGATTACCACCATAGCCTGCTTTAGCCAATTCAGGATCTATTTCCATTATTTCACGCAATTGTTCATGTGAAATTTCATCATTTTTGTCCGGTATTAAATATTTACGTATTTCGGCCAAGGCGTAGGCAATTCGAGCATAACATTCAGCCGGTGTAGCCACGGTGCTTATTTCCAAAAATAAATCTTTATTCAAGTGGCTAAAACGTGGATCATCTGATTTACGCAATTCTTCTTCTTTGGCCTTGTCACGCATTGAGTTGCGCCCTTTGATAGTTATTTTACATTGTGTTTCATCTTGTAGGCGTATAAGAGAATTTCCTTTGGGTCCCAAAATTTTTCCCGTAAAATTAAATTTTGGGTATTGTTTGACCGGAATAAATACTTTTTGGGTAAGTTTCATGGGTTTTTGCTTGAGCACATCCGCGTAAAATTCGCGACCCGGCACACGACCAGTTGAATAAACACGATCGAAAGCTTTAAATATAAATCAAATACATACAATGTAATGTAAAGCAAAGTAGTTGAAAAGTGTTACAATTTTGCAAAGTATACCTTCATCTATTAATAGGGCACACAATGGGAAATCTTCAGTCAAACGTGCACGCTCCTTTTGCAAATCTTCCAAGAAGTTTTGGGCAACATCATTAATTTTTGGTTGATATCCTGCAGGACCTTGCCTCGGTTCAACATTATCGTTTTCATGCGACATTTTTATAATATTTTATAACGTTTTCTGCAAAAAAAAATAAATTTTCTTTTCTTTGATAGTTTTTACAAGCGTCTTTTCCTACTTATTAAAATGGCTTCCAAAAAATTTATGTATACCACATTCGGAGACCAGTGCCGAACAACTTCAACACCGCCGGCGGCTTCTATAAGCCGTGTGTGTTCACACCCAACAATTTTTTGTTGCAGCAATTACGACTTTATAGAAACGAGAGGTAAAGAGAATGTAAAAGTTTAGTATTCTCTTTTCCACTTTCTCCAATAAACTCAGAATTACCGCAAGAAAAATTGCTGTGTGTGAACTGGGGATAAGATTACGTTGATCTTAATGGGATATGTGATTAAAATCGCATAAAATTGGCGATTACGATTTCAAATACTTATACCAAAGTGAAGTGGTTTATTTTGCTTAAACAATGCCAAAAAAAACTTCTCAATTTTTTTCGACTATTTTCGACTTTTTGAATTTTTCTGACTATTTTCGACTTCTTCCGAATTATTTCGACTTCTCGACTATTTTCGCCTTTTTCCGACTTTTTCTGAATATTTTCGACTTCTTCCGACTTTTCGATTTTTTCTGACTATTTTCGACTTCTTCCGACTACTTTCAACCTTTTCCGACTTATTTCGACTTTTCGACTATTTTTGACTTTTCGACCATTTTCGATTCTATCTCTCTCTTCAAAATATTACGTGTGGACCAATAAGAAATCTATTGCGCAATCTATTTCGCAATAAATGTTCAAACACAAAGCTCAGAAATAATGTTTAACATAAGCTGTCAAATTGATTGTTCTTTTCTCAAATTATTATTTTTTTAACAAAAGAAAGATGGAAAATATATTAATTTTGTTTAAAAAAGTAAATAAAAAATAAAAACAGAGAAAAAAATAAGATTTTTGTTAAAAAATGACAAAATGAATTTAAAATTTCTCATCTACGTTTTCTCCACCTATTAACCATAGTATAATTAGAAAGTATACTCGTAAGAACAGCTGTTTTAAAATTTTTTCATCGACGCACCTCGCGTTACTGTCAATTGGTTTTTGTATTCCTACGTAAAAATATTTTCGTGAGTATTTTTAGTCTTCGCTCTCCTTTATTCTCTCATTTCTGTTCATATCATTTGACATTGTGAGGAGTAATTTTACATACCATTAGGTATATATTAAAATATACTCGTAAGAAACAGCTGTTTTACAATTTTTTCATTGATAACAAACCTATCGTTACTGTCAAATTGTTTTTTGTATTCCCATGTAATTTTTTCGTGAAGTACTTTAGTCTTCCTCTCTTTTATTCTCTAAATTTCTGTTCATATCAATTTTGCGACATTGTGCGCGGAGTTTACAACTAACAAAATCAAGGATTGTTGTTTTTTGTAGATGTGGCGAGTACTTTGTTATTATACTAATGTTTTTACCCACTAACAAAATACAAGGAATTGTTGTTTTGGTAGATTTCTCAAACATTAGTGCCTTAACATAATTGTTGGAAATAACATTGTCATTCACCTCATTCTGCCGACTGTTAATTTCCCTTATGTTAGGCAAATAAAATTTCTTGTGGAGACGTAGCAGGTAACAGAGATGTCAAATTTGAGAGTAACCAATTTATTTAATAATTATGTTACATATGAACAAGAGGTACACGTATTCCTAAATAAATCTAAGATTTCATGTTTAGCTCAGTCACAGAGTTAAAACCATGTATCTTTTTAGATTGAAGAAAACCTCGGCATTTTATAGGCAAAATTTTAATCATGAATTATTGTTTTAAAAATAAAAATTAATTTTTTAAAATATAAAACAACTTAATGAAAAAACATAGTCTTTAAGAACTTTTTAAAATGCACAATCCAAACACACACAAACAAACTTTCGCATGCGTGTATTTGTTTGACAAGAAATCTATAAAAATAGTTGTGAGAGAAATCTTAATCACAACAGTCCTCATAATATTCTTATAATGAACTATATTTTAGTCTACACGAGGGATAATTCCTCTCAGAGAATGCCGAATTTGAACAACCTCTGTAAGCATATTATGAATTGAAAAATTCTCTTGTGGAACGCTATGTTTTGTAAAGTTTTACCACAAAATCTACAAAACAACAATACCTTTGTTATTTTGTAATGTAAAAATGCTATGAACAGAAAATGAGAGAATAAAGGAGAGGAAAAGTAAAATACTCAGGAAAAAATTTTACTTGGGAATACAAAAACAATTTGACCGTACCGCGAGATAAGTCAACGAAAAATTTGTAAAACTGCTGTTCTTACGAGTATACTTTCTAATTATACTATGATCAAGCACACATTATTTTTTGTGAATACGGCTGTTTACCTTTTTAATACGCCTTGAATGCATGTATTTTAGTGTTACGCGCCGTCCACAAATCCATAGTCCATAGCGTGGACCCAACATGTTCATGTTTTGTTCTTGTTCGCACAATTGGTCGAGCAACCATGTCTGCCATCAAACGTCATTTTGCATGCGGAAGCAGAGGCGCTATATGCAAAAGTATCGAAGTGACACTGTTTGCAAACAAAAAATTATGATTTGTTCGACAAATGTTCTGCCCACTCAAAACAAAATGAAAAAATTTTGTGTATTTCTTCGCCGACGTTTTGTTCATGTCGAACAAGAAAAAGGCTAGTATAGACGGTACGTTATAGCTATCCAAATGCATGCGCGCACAAAATTTTGTTTCATTGCTCGAACATGAAAAAAGCATGTGTGGACGGTGCGTAACAAGTCGTCTTCACGTAACATGAAATATTTAACATTAACACTAACATCATGTTAATGATAAAGTTAGATCGTTCAATTTGATGTTAATATTATTTTTTTCGATGTTTGAACATGGTTCTTTTAACATTTGCTTTAACAACCGTGTTTAAACATGGAAAAAATTAACATTAACATCAAATTGAACGATCTACATTTAACAGTATTATGATGTTAGTGTTAATGTCAGATATTTTATGTTATGTGAAGGCGCCGATTAAAAAGCACTACGTCGCCGCCGAAATTTGAAAGTAAATCCTCTGGTAGCAACATGCTGTGGCAACTTTGTTTCAAATTTTATTTAAAATCCTAACGGTTAGTGAATTTTCATTTATATAATTATGTAAAAATATTAATTATAAAAACAACAAAATTAAAGACGTATACGTATGTATGTACACATACGTTTTTTTTTAATTCATAGAAATGTTTTCTTTTTTACCTATGTTTTAAAAGTTCATTAAAAAATTCATTCATGGAATGATCATCATCGATTTTCATTTCTTGTTTATCAATTGTTTCAACCGCCTTCATTATTTCATCTTGTATTTTATCGCTAGAACAACTTGTGTCTGTTAATGTATTTGTTTCCCTTTCATTTGCCGCTTTATTAACAGAAATTGCAATATAGTCGGATTGACTTATATTTGCTAATTCTTCCGCTGACATGGCTAATACCGAATTTAGATCCTCATTTGAATCGACTAATTTCAAAACTTGGTAGGAGTGTAAGTTATGTTTGCAACGATAGTGCCGCTTAAGGTTTTGCAGGTGATTAAATTCTGTGTTGCACATTTTACATGGAATTTTCTGAACGTCAGAGTGTTTCAGTTTGTTGTGGTCTTTGAGCAGCTTTAGCCGACCAAAGTTTATTTTACAGATTTTGCAGACATAATGTCGTGGTAACTTTTCATGAGATTTTCTCCTACTTTGGGTCATTCGATAGGGATTTGTATATTTTTTATAATGATAACATCTCGCTCTAAATGTACTTTCAATGGTTCCTTCAGTTGCCACATGAACTAAACGCAAATGACGAGATAAACTAGCTTTTCTTAACTTTAAATTACAAATATTGCAAGTGATTTTAGCATCAGTGTGAGTATCCATGTGTTGGTTGAGATAGCATTGCCTGATAAAACCCTTTCCGCATACTTCACACATAAAGTCCAACTCCTTATTATGCCTTTTCAAATGTATATTTAGGTTGGATTTCAAGAAAAACTCTTTTGGACACAAATGACATTTAAAGACTTTCTTAGGTTCATGGTAAGCAGTTTTATGTCGCTTAAAGTGCCAAAAAGATTTGAATTTTTTATGACAAATATCACACTCGGTGTTGTAAGCAAAAACGGGTTGTACTTTTTGGATTTCGACTTCCGTATGCATTTGCATTGTCTGTTTGTGGGAACTTAAATGTTTACGATATAAATTACGCCTATTAAAACATTTAAGACACTGTTCACATTTAAAGATTTCCTTGTAGTGTGGCAAGTGTTTATGCAACTCATATTCATTACGTTCTCTAAATCGTTCCAAACATTCTTGACATTTGTAGGGCCATTTTAAACACTTGTGTTTTTCCACCATATGTTTTCTCCAATCAACATCTCGTTTAAAACACAACCAACAGTATACACAACGCACTCGAGGAATTTCTTCTGCCTGGACAGGTAAAAAGAGAGCACATTTGTCAAAATACTCACTAAACAGCTCAACACTTCCAAGGGGCAACATAAATCGATAAAATCTTAAGATACGATTAATGCTGCGTCTCATTTTAAGAGGAGTTATACTCAGCGACCATTTTTCGTTGACGCTTCGACACAAATTTGCCACAGCTTTTTCATATTCTTTATTAAAAGGTTTCTCATGAAATTCCCATAAAACTGGAAACAACTTCATATTGTCTAGAAGTGAAACTATAATGTCTTCAGGAGTATATTCAAAAACAAGCTAAAAAAGCAATGAAGAAATTTAAATACTTATGTATATACCTATGTAATATAAAAATTCTTTGGTATTACCTCATTTGGATTTTGTTGCAACTTTTCATCAGAAAAGTGCTGTTCTGATGTTGTTTCATTTGTTAGCGTATTAGACCTTTTAAGACAGCGACTCAAAGGACTTTGCTAAAAGTTAAATTTGTTTAAATTGTAAAGACTAATAGCCATATTCAAAATATATAATGTATTGTCACCGAAAATGCAAAATATATTTTATTTTTCCCAACTATGTGTGGTCAGAAATATTTCTTTTTGTGCAAATTTAGATTGCAAATTATAAAAATATTATATATTTGGAATCAAAGTTATCAGAAATTGTTTCCTTAATTTTTAATTAAGTTAATATTGTTGTTACGTTCTTTTGACTTCAAAAGATATAAATCGTGAAGACCGTAAACTACAACATAACTTAAAAAATTCATAAGGACGTAATAACCCAAAAATCTTGTTTAGTTTTTTTTTGGGTTATTGGGTATAGTTATGAAAAGTGATGTTACCTTCTTTAGCATTTTTGGTAACACTATGCTTGATAACAAATTGCTAACTTTTTCTTATGGGAATTTACATATAAAAATCTTAGTAACTCGTTATCAAGCATACAATATTTATTTTGAATACGGATGTAAGTTATTATTACCTCTGATGTTTCTTTCTTGCTATTGAGTTCAGGTTTCAATTCAACTAAATTTGGGGGTCTGGTTTTAACAGTTTTATAAACTTTTTCGAAAATATTTATACTTTTTAAGGTCTGTTGGGCAATTTTTTTGGACCTTTTGTTTTTAGATAAAAGTGGTACAAAGTCACGCTTTCTAAATGGTACATCCCGCTGACCACAATTTAAAGTATAAATTGGACGAGTATTTTTGGAGGATGTTGCAGAAGTTTTGTTATTTGAAAGAGTATGTTTGGATGATGTTGAATATGTTGGTTTATTATTGTATACATTCGTTGGATTATTGGCAGTTGCAGTAAGATTTGTTAAAAATTTACTAGTTTCAATGTTATTGGATGATTGATTTTTTATAATAACAATATTGTCTTCTTCGGTAGGTAAGAAATTTGGATTTAAAACAGTTTCATTCAAAAGCTTTATAAGTTTATCAGCCAAGCTAATATTGAATGATTTATCTGGGGGCAAATTTTGAGGTTTAGGTAACAGTGGCGGAGGGGGTATATTGAGAAAGTCGTGTTCAGTATATTTCTGAGGTTTTCCTATTAAAGGTGGTAGTATTGTGTGTGTTGGTGGCACTTGTATTAATGGATTTGGTAGCATATCTAATTTTTTTAACGATGTTGGGGATCTTATTGCTGTATAATCATGATCTTTTGATATATATTTAGACATTTCAAATGCTGCTTCTTGTTCAAAATGTTTTAGCTTTAAATGTTTTACGAAATTTGACCATTTCTCTAAGGGAAATATTTCATTACAATAGAAACAATTAAGACGATATTCTTCTAATATGTCTGATATTTCTACAGTACCACAAAGATATTTATTAGTTTGTGTGGCCATGGAACACGATACAGTTTTAATAATGGGAGTTTGAATTGTAGAGGGAACTGAGTTAAAAAGATTTTGTGGAAAGACTCCGGTTTCATGACGATAAATTGTAAATTCTGGATCTCTAGGCGTAACCACAATGACATTATTTCTATAAACGGAAAATATGTAATTTTATAACTATAAATATATGTAAAAGTGTCTTGTTTTAAATATCAACCTCCAGTTTTTAGCCTTTCTTTTAAAAGCTACATTTACTCCATCACATATTATGCTGCAAGGAAAATTATTTTTCGGTTTATATATTAATTTGCCGTATAAAGTTACCAAAACTTACGGTATATCTGGCACTGAATTTGCTCGTATACTACCATTAGCCAATTGATGGAGGGAAAAGTGTCTTTTACAAGCAAAAATGTGATTAGTATTTGGTTCCTCTAAATCAAAGAAGTCCAGCCAATATTTCCTTCTGCAATATATGGTATTTTTATAAAAAAAATATATATTTTTTATGTTATATATTCTATTACCTTTTTTCATCTTCTTTTTTATTAGGAAATATGTAAAGAGTCTCGCCAGGTGGACAACCTACAGCACAAAATGCGTTTATAATTCCCTTTTCCATCAGTAACCTTTTAATAAAATCTATTAGTAATTACAAAAGATTTTTTGTGTTTATATTCTTCTTACGTTTCATATAATCTAAAAAAAATGATAGCACAAAACAGCTGACGAAAGGATTGCCAGACCGATTTGTGTAAAAAACGGTAATTTAAGAGTTTTCTAGGTTGACTTCATATCCCAGCAAAAAAAAAAAAAAAGAACTGAAAAAGCTATGATTTTAACATTGTGTTGTCATTGGAAGGAAGTACTTAGTGGTGAAAAA